>OY744544.1:66070376-66187876 GCA_963556195.1 Sepiola atlantica
GATTGCGTTTTTAGGGTTAGAGTTAGGGTTAGTTAGGGTTAGGGTTAGGGTTAGTTAGGGTTAGGGTTAGTTAGGGTTAGAGTTAGGGTTAGGGTTAGTTAGGGTTAAGGTTAGGGTTAGGGTTAGGGTTAGTTAGGGTAAAGGTTAGTTAGGGTTAGGGTTTAGTTAGCGTCAAGGTTAGGGTTAGTTAGGGTTAGGGTTAGTTAGAGTTAGGGTTGGGGTTAGTTAGGGTTAGAGTTAGGGTTAGTTAGGGTTAAGGTTAGGGTTAGGGTTAGGGTTAGTTAGGGTAAAGGTTAGTTAGGGTTAGGGTTAGTTAGAGTTATGGTTAGGGTTAGTTAGTGTTAGAGTTAGGGTTAGGGTTAGTTAGGGTTAAGGTTAGGGTTAGGGTTAGGGTTAGTTAGGGTAAAGGTTAGTTAGGGTTAGGGTTTAGTTAGCGTCAAGGTTAGGGTTAGTTAGGGTTAGTTAGAGTTAGGGTTAGGGTTAGTTAGGGTTAGGGTTAGGGTTAGGGTTTGCAGTGGTTGCTGGCAGTTTCTCTGGCCGATCGTATCAACTTTAATAGCAAGATTGAATTTATACTTTCTCAATACAGCGGCCATGATGAAGTGGATATTTTCTATTTTACATTACCAAATTTATTACCCAGTAATAAGTCTAAGCTTACTTATGATGAAAACTGCATTTGTGGAATATCGCTTTGACATTGACAAACGATGCTGAAGGTCAAAGGTTATTTGGGTATTGGGGGGGGGGGGCACAATCAAATTGGAATGAATACTTTTCTTGTTTGTTTTTTCTTTTCTTTTTCCTCTAAGCCAAAATAGCACACACACCCACATCACATACACACACACACACACACACACACACACCACAAATACCCTATGTGTATATGTTTATATTTCTATATAAAGGATCCACTTCTAAATTAATTAACCGATCATTATGAATTTTGGAGCACAACTAATAAACGTAAGGGTAGTTAATGTGGGCAATATTTAGTTTAATGTAGTTTTATTCAGATATACCTCCGATTTTTGTGAAATTTTAACAATAGATATTTGCCATCAATTAATAAATATTCGATAAATTTCAGTTTATTTGGAATATTTTAAAGGGTTTTAAGGGGGCATAATATGGGCACAACCTCTTAAAATTAAAATATTTCAGATTTGCATTAATTTTGATCCGTAGTCATCACGCAATAATTGAGCAGGATCCCCTGAAGACCCCTTAAGCTTAAGCCTTAAATTTAAGGAGAGTAGAAAGTGACTAACTTTCGATTTACTTTCGGCAGCCTCGTAACTCTCAATTCCCTTATTTTGCCGTTTAGTCCTCACATTTCATAAGCGATGTTTCTGACAAAGGGGGAAGAATTGCTGTTGTCTGGGTCGGAATCTATCTATCTAACACTTATCGTTGGCTAGTTTTTTTTTTTACCTTGAAGTAGTATTTTTTTTAGCTCCTTACATCAAGTGGCTTCATGCCTTGTCTGGAGCGATTTCCATAAAAAAAGACAGTTTGTAAAATCAAAATAATGTAATAGATTAGATCAAAATCAGAATATAAATTCTAGGCATAAGGCTTAGTAGAATTATATTATTTTACTCTTCGTTAGGGGACATAAAAAAACTGCAAAACTCTCCTGTTCGGGGGCGGAGGGGATTATTTTACCTGTCCTGGGTCGGGTATTCTTCGAGTTTTCTATAAATGTATTTGCTTTTTTTTGTTGTTGTTGTTTATTATTAGGGCATTTTATAACCGTTAGGTCCACCTTTCTTTTTGAATTATTCGAATTTTATTTCATACTAGATGTCCCTCACCGGCGTTGCCCGGGAGTGTTTTTTACTTGAATTTTATTTTAAAACTATTTTTTAATTATGCCGTTTTTTTTTTTCAAAATCTTATGAATTTTCTAAATATAATTTTGAAAGTTAAATTGAATTATTATTTTTTGGTTATTCAATTATTAATTAATTAATATTATTAATTTGGTTATTCAAATTATTAGAAACCGTTAAATATTGTTTCCATCTGTATTCATAAAATTATTGGATGTAAAAAAAAAATTTTAAACTTCGATATATATATATATATATATATATATATATATATATATATATATATATATATATATATATATATATATATATAAACATAGTTTGAGTATCCGACAATTGTTTCAGAACCTCTTCGGCTCCTTCCCTGATGAGTATGTCTTTACTTTTTATTTTATTTATTTATTCTATTTATTCATTTATTTTTTATTTTTATTAATTTATTTATTTATATTTATTTTTTTATTTCATTTTTATTTTTAATTCATACAACTTAAAAAAAAAAGGAGCGTCTAAAGTATTGAAAAGTTACAAGGGCGTGATTATGTTCGAAGGGGTGTGAAGTTAGAGTTTGATTTCTTAAATAAAAAATAAATGAATAAATAAAATAAATAAATAAAATAAAAAGTAAAGACATACTCTTTTCCTCTCTTTACACTCTATAAATACATATTCTTTTTCACACTAACACGCCTGAAGATGATTTGAGGATATCAAATCGAAAGTACTCGCAAAGAAGATGGAACAACAAAACTACGGAAACTTCATACACCAGTTTGATCGATCAAACTGGTGTATGAAGTTTCCGTAGTTTTGTTGTTCCATCTTCTTTGCGAGTACTTTCGATTTGATATCCTCAAATCATCTTCAGGCGTGTTAGTGTGAAAAAGAATATGTATTTATAGAGTGTAAAGAGAGGAAAAGAGTATGTCTTTACTTTTTATTTTATTTATTTATTTTATTTATTCATTTATTTTTTATTTAAGAAATCAAACTCTAACTTCACACCCCTTCGAACATAATCACGCCCTTGTAACTTTTCAATACTTTAGACGCTCCTTTTTTTTTTAAGTTGTATGAATTAAAAATAAAAATGAAATAAAAAAATAAATATAAATAAATAAATTAATAAAAATAAAAAATAAATGAATAAATAGAATAAATAAATAAAATAAAAAGTAAAGACATACTCATCAGGGAAGGAGCCGAAGAGGTTCTGAAACAATTGTCGGATACTCAAACTATGTTTATATATATATATATATATATATATATATATATATATATATATATATATATATATATATATATATATATATATATATATATATATATATATATATATATTGTGTGTGTGTGTGTGTATTTAGGCAGAATTTTCTCATTTATGCAAACTTTGTTTAAAATAACAGAATTCGTCTGTTTAATTATACCTGTTTTTATTTTTTCCATTTTTCTGATGGTCTTTTTTGTATTAAATACTAGATGTCACGAACGTTTTCGGTTCTTCGTCGAATCATCCTCGGGCGCCATAAGCAAATGAACAAAAAAAAAGCGTGAAAAAGAAGATAATTTTTTTAAAAGACGGCGGAGAAACGCGCAGAGAACGTTTTTCGCATTGTTCCAGGAAAGTCGTTGACGATTTAAATTCAGCAACACTGGATGGCATCAAAGAATAAAATCGCATTACGTTAAGCATTTTAAAATGTTACCACTGGTTTCATACGTGATGTTGTTAATTTTAGGTTGCTGTGTTTTTATGTAGATAGCTTCCAGTATTTTTTTTTTTTAAATTGGTTTCAGAATATATAATTTTAGTGTTATTAACTAGAATTTGTCTTAAATCAGAGGAGAGGGGCAGTTATGTTTTTGTAGATGTTTGTAAATTGAGCTAGAGTTTACAAGATGCATGGTAAGCCGGCGGGATAGGGTAGTGCTTGTAAAACCAATGTAGCTATTAGCTTTATTATTATTATGGCAGTTAAATTCTTCCAAAGGGAATTTAATATATATATATATATATATATATATATATATATATATATATATATATATATATATATATATATGTTTGTATTACAGAATATCAGAACAACATCGGTACCGTCGGTTTCAAATTCTAACAAAGGGGACCTATAAAGGCCTCTTTATCAGACTCTCTTTAGCCTCTGTTTATGTCTGTCTGAAGAGAGTCCGATAAAAAGATTTTTATAGGTCCCCTTTATTAGGATTTGAAACCGACGGTACCAATGTTGTTCTGACCTTCTGTAATACAAACATGAATACATATTACGCTCTTATTTTTTAAATTTTTCTTAATAATCGAGCACTCAACTGGGATTCTCTCACAAAAAGCTTTATATATATATATATATATATAATATTTTCTAATTAACCCATATACACATGTGTTTCATGCCAAAACTTTATATTATATATACATAATAATTTTTGAAAAAAATTTCAATTAAATTGAAAAATAAATAAAACCAAATTAATGAATATACATAATAAAAATTTTCAAATATTAATACTTTATATTATATATACATAATAATTTTTGAAAAAAATTTCAATTAAATTGAAAAATAAATAAAACCAAATTAATAAATATACATAATAAAAATTTTCAAATATTAATACTTTATATTATATATACATAATAATTTTTTTTTAAATTTCAATTATATTGAAAAATAAATAAAACCAAATTAATGAATATACATAATAAAAATTTTCAAATATTAATACTTTATATTATATATACATAATAATTTTTGAAAAAAATTTCAATTAAATTGAAAAATAAATAAAACCAAATTAATAAATATACATAATAAAAATTTTCAAATATTAATACTTTATATTATATATACATAATAATTTTTTTTTAAATTTCAATTATATTGAAAAATAAATAAAACCAAATTAATAAATATACATAATAAAAATTTTCAAATATTAATACTAACATTGTCACATAGATTTAAAGATGAAGCACATTTTATAATAAATACATTTTTTAAATTTAATTCCAGATCGATTTCAATTTATGCTGAATAGCTCTCATTGGCAGCGAACTTCATTGAACATTTGAATTAAGATTGAACACACATCAGACCCAGGGAAATTTTTTCTCGAAATATCATTATCAGACCACCCTCACGCAAGTAGGATTATATATATATATATATATATATATATATATATATATATATATATATATATATATATATAAGTCAGTTTTATTTAATATTCCAATAACAATGCTTTTATTTTTATTTTTTTTCACATTTCCCAAAAATCTTTGAAAATCCATGGATTAAGAATATATATATATATATATATATATATATATATATATATATATATATATATATATATATATATATATATATATATATAATTAAAAGCATAACATTCATATGAAATGTATTTTTACGGTCCGTTTCATTTGCCATGTGCCAAAACAACAAAAAATATATCTCACATAATTGTTATGTTTTTTGGAAATATAAAAAAATAAAAATAAAAATAAAAACATGGTTATTGGAATATAAAATGAACCTTACTTATATATGCTCTGTTGTTACTGATTGAAAATAATCGAGCTGAAACTTTTAAATAGACTGCTAATTAAAAGGCACCAATAGAATATGCTAATACATATATTGTCATAATTAATTTTATTTATATATATATATATATATATATATATATATATATATATATATATATATATATCACTTCTTTGTAATATAGTAGGAAAAATCCCAGCAGAGTGCTCGATTAATTCAGAATTAAAGTTAAAAATTAAGAGCATAATATTTGTTTAAACATCTGAAAACAGATGACAACAGATGCTGAAGAGAGCCGGATGGCTAAGACTTTCCGTGCTTGAAACCGACGGTACAAATGTTGCTCTAATTTTTCAGTACCAAAATAAATAATATATATATATATATATATATATATATATATATATGAACGAGAGAGAGAGAGAGAGAGAGAGAGAGAGAGAGAGAGAGAGACAAACACTTCCCCCACACACAACCTGCACAAACTTTTTAACAGAAATTCTATTAAGGTTACCTACTCCACTACCCCATCCATAAGAAAAATCATCTCTGCGGAGCCCGACGCAATAGTAAATGCAGGCTGCTCATGCCAGGACAAAAAAAAATTGCCCCCTAGAGGGGAATTGCAAAATCGATTCCCTCGTATATGAAGCCACCGTCACAAACCAGACTAGCGGCAGAGCCAAAAAAATATATAGGCATGACACAGGGAAGCTTCAAGCAAAGATTGTACGCACACAGAAACACCTTCAGATACAAAAACAAGGCAAATGCGGCACTTGCGACCCGGCTATGGCAACTTAAAGATGAAAAGACACCCTTCACCATCAAATGGAAAGTAATAGAGAGAAGACCATCCTTCTCTCCAGCCATAAATAGACGTCCTCTGTGATACAGAAAAATACCATATATTAAGGGCTATCATTGACCCAAATACAGTCTGTTTGAATATCAAAGATAAAATCTTTAAAGGATGCATCCACAGGAGACAAGCACTACTTATAAATTGGACTTACCGATACACATGAAGGCCTAGCAACACCCCGCTCTGCCTAATACATAACCCTATAATTTCCCCACTAAATACCAACTTCCACTCCGGAAAATCCTCCCAACTATCACCCCTCATAAATATAAATTAAAAAAATAGGAATAAATACCTTAATAGGCCCATATCCACACCACTACTCAAGACCAATAATTTACACCACGTAAATATGAAATAATAACTTTCCCAATAATATCCCCATTTCACATTATTATTACTCCCATAACTCCCCACCATTTCTTAGTTATAATGCTAACCTCCCATATCTCCGAAACAGATTCAATCTTGCCGAACCAATCCTTACTCTTATCTCTAAACCAGTCTTAATAGTATACCAATATTGTTACTCCCATAAGCCTTCACTATACCTTAGTTAATAATGTTAAATCCGAATACAAATAATTCAAGAACCCTACACAGTTACTGCCCTTAGATCGATCGACAAACTGCCAGGACCGGACCCGGGTTAAATCTTTATTTAGATTCCTTTTGGATTGATTTAAAGTCTTTTAATCCAGGCCTTAAACTTGAATTTAATGTGTTTTTTGACCTTTTAATCTTTTCATAAGTATAACCCTTAAACCCATTATATATATATAATGGAAATGTTTTTTTACCAATATATATATATATATATATATATATATATATATATATATATATATATATATATATATATATATATATATCGAGGCAGCATTTTTTCCTTAAGACACGTATTATTAAAAATAACCGACAATTTTTGTCTGGTTATTTTAGTATTGATCCCTTAAAACCTCACATACTAGAAGCTTTACTCATTAAAACAAAAAACCTGCTATTAACAAGATTAATTTTAACACTAGTACTAATATACTTAAATGCTTATAATACCTAATAAATATAGTTTCATGTTTAAATTTTCCCGCCATAATTAATTATAAATCTCACTCCAGGTCTTTACCGGTTTGTCATTATTCCACTGACGATGGACCCAGACGAGTCAGAAAGTACTCTGGACCAACATGTACATTACGGCAGTTTCATCAGCCAATTTTCTTCCGAGATTAAGATTTTAATCCGGAAAATTGAAGGGATCAATACTAAAATAACCAGACAAAAATTGTCGGTTATTTTTAATAATATATATATATATATATATATATATATATATATATATATATATATATATATATATATATATATATATATGGTACACGTATAGTGTATAATGTATATATATATATATAAGGAAATGGTAGTTTGCTTGAAGCATTGCTAGTAAACACGTAAATATGAAGGTGTGAATTCCGAGGCAGGAGCAATGCAATGTTGAGAACCGGATATATATGTACTGTATTAATAAAAAGGGGAAATAACTCATTCCACAATTATGTTTTAATTCACTTCAGTTTGTGGCTATCCATTACACCTCTGTATCCTTCTAATTTGCCTATATATATATATATATATATATATATATAGTCTAAAGAAGCTTTGAGTCATTTTAAACAAAAGAAAAAAAAAGAAGGAAAATGCAGTTCAAATTCCCAGAGAAACTATCTAAATCCAAGATATCACAGACTTAGCATTCGTTGGAAAATTCATAAATAAAAAAAAGGGAGGGTTCAAGTTTCTAACAGTGAAAAAAAAAACAAAAAAAAAACAGGGGACCTTAACATAAGCGTGAAATATTAAAACGGGGATCATCAGCTGTTTACCATGTAACTGTTTCGGAGATTTAAAAACAGGACAGTTATAATATTCATGGCTCTCCAATGGTACTGATCAAACGACCATTCCCCCAATAATCAAGTGTAGAAATAATTCAGCTTAAATTTCACTTATATATACCTAAATAAATAATAATAATAATAATATAATAATATAATAATAATATATTACCCTTAAGACTACCGTGTGATAAGGTAATTTACATATCAAATAACATTAATAATAATAATAATAATAATAATAATAATAATAATAATAATAATAATAATAATAATAATAATAATAATAATATCCAAACTATGCTGCCTTAGGGCCGGGTTTAACCGTCGGACAGCTAGGAATAACTCCTTTCGAAAAACAAGACTCTGAGCCATAGCATAGTTTAATATCAGGTTTTATTGTCCCTCGAAAAGGTAAAATATGGAGATGGCCAAAATGTCAGAATCTGTAGGGAGATTGAAATTCCACCATACGGTTTCGCTCGTGACATCGCAGCAACGAGAATCCAAAACAGAGCACCGGCAAGTTGCTTGCTGGCCGGTGTCGGGGATAAAAAGTCCCTAACAAATAGGGGGCCGGGAAAGGGAGATAAATCTAAAGGACTTATTCTAGGCTAGACAGAACACAAACACTACACCCAAGAACCATTCTGCGATATGGTAGCTAGCAATACAATTATATAGGAATAAAAGTTGCATTTAAAAAAAAAAAAAAAAAAAAGCTTAAGTACCTTAGGTACCAGATAGGCAAGTAGATAAGAGGAAGGAAACCTAGCCATACAGATCTAAATACCCAATATATAGTCTAAAGAAGCTTTGAGTCATTTTAAACATATATATATATATATATATATATATATATATATATTAGTAAGTTTTTGAAAGGCTGTGGGCAATGCAAGTTCCGGGTAAGATGCAAGTTGTAAGGAACAAAAACAATAACAATAAATCGAATACGAAATATGACTTACTATTTATTTTTCCTTTTTTTCTAAAATCTTACATAACAGCAAGAGTGTTTTTAGCTGTTCGTGTGATGTCCAGGTGATTAAAAATCACTATTTTATATTTTGGGAAAAGACTTCCCTTTGTCAAAAATAATTGAACCAGAAGAAAAAATTTTTTTTCCTTCTCTGACTGTGTAGAGAATACTACAAAACAAAATGGCTGCCAGATGTAGACCGCAGTGAAAACGATAGCAGTCTCGCAGGGAATGTAAATTAAATTTTATTTTACGGTTATGTTAAATATATGATTTGGTGTTCAAAAATATTTGTGTAAGGTTGGTTAAGTGTATGGTGCTCGATAAACTGTTAGTTTTAATAATATATATATATATTTTTTTTTATATAATTTAAAAAAAATTTTTTATTAAGTTTATATTTGATTATTTACTTTTATTTCAGTGTGTTTTATCTTCATATTTTTATAAAAATATGAAGATAAAACACACACATATATATATATATATATATATATATATATATATATATATATATATATATATATAGAGAGAGAGAGAGAGAGAGAGAGAGAGATATTATACGAATGGGCCAACGCTTATCAAAGCCTAGAGGCCACTCAAGGACAAGATTTAAAGAGATTGTCGGTTGGACAATGTACGCCACCACAAGAGGATTGAAAAACAACCGGGCAAAAGATTTCTTAAAAGGAATTGATTCTCCAAAACGACGGCTCAAAAAGTATTTGTTTACATTAGACTTGAAGACGACCATGTTGTAGTCGGCTGAGAAGCAGCTTCATGTTCCACAGACGGGAAGCTCTATGAAAGAAACTTTGTTCATGGAAGTTGCTCCTGGTCTTTGGTACGGAGATAGAGAAAGGAAAGTCCTCTGCTGTGGTGGTAGCCAGGCAGGTTCTTGCTGTGAATGTTTTACAGGGGAGGTGGGTGAACGAGGGGTTGAAGCTCAGTCGAGCACCTACCATGAACATATCGATACAGTAGAGAGAGGTTAGTGACATCTCTGCTGTGCAAAAGGGACCGCAGAGAAGAGATCATTCTCCCAAAAGATAGTAAAAATTACTGTTTATTCAGCATTTTAAAGGTTTCCAAATTGATGTAAATTTTCCAAACGTCACAAATGAATTTAATCTTTTTTTTTTAACTCATGATAAAATATTAAAATGGCTGACTTGTCTACGAAGAAACGAAAATGCATTGGTTTTAATACTTTATGCTATTGCAACAACTTGTGATTGAAACCGGGAACATTAGATCTTCAGTCTGAAACTGTACAATTGCGCTATTTCGGTTGGCTATATCTCTTATAATGCTAAGCATATATTTGTACTGGCTGCTGCTGCTGCTATCTACTTCATTAGTTTTTAAAAATTCAGTTTTTTTAAGGAATAACAAAATATTAAAATGGCTGACTTCTTTACAGAACTGGGATAATGCAACTCCCATAATAATAATAAACTACATAAAAATATAAATAATAAGATTTTATATAAAAAATAAGCAAATATAATAAATAAATAAAATAATATTATTACAAATAAACAGTTGATTACTGACCATATAATACTCAGTTAATTAATTTAATATTACACACCTATTTTTGAACACCATATTTATGTGTAGGATATAATTTTAAAATTTATGTATAGGATATAATTTTAAGAGATTTTTTTAATTTATTGATTTATTATTTTCTGCAGCGCCTCTATATCTGCGAGACTGGCTTGTTCCTGATTCTACTTTCTGGCATCTATCTTAGTGAATTCCACACAGTCAGACTTTTCTTTGTGTAGGATATAATTTTAAAATTTATTAGTTTATTATTTGCTGCAGTGTTTCCATATCTATCTGCGAGACTGACCTGTTTTTATTTCTACTTTCTGGCATCAATTTGAGCGAATTCCACACAGTTGGACTTTTCTTTTGTGTCCATTTTTGACGAGGGGAAGATTTTCCCGAAATATCAAATTATTTCTAATCATCATCCGGACATCACACACAGCTAACACCATACTTGCTGTTTATGTAAGATTGAAAAGAAAAAGAAATAGATAGTTGTAAGTCTTCTCGATCGATTGTTTATTTTTGTTCTTTCCAGCTTCTCATCAATCCGGCTCTCTGCATTGCCTTCAGCCTTCTTAATACCTTATACATATATATATATATATATATATATATATATATATATATTTATTATAATTCCCAGCAATGCTTCGAGCAAACTACCATTCTCTATTAAAAATAAATAAATAATTTTCTTTTATGTTCTCATTTAAATGAATAAATGCGAAAGATTTTTTTTTCATTTATCACTCATTTTTACCCCCCCCCCCCCTGAACACACACTTAAAAACTGTCTTGCTTGTTTTCGGCTCTTGAAACAACCCGAACAATAGTGAACAGCTCACACCTAGATAGATTTGGGAGGGTCTTACTAACCACCACACTTTGAATTTTATTTTACAGAAACCTCTGTTGTTTTAGCCCCCCCCCCCTCCCCTCATCAACCGGTGAATTTGTATTAAAAATAAATAATTTTTTTTTATATTCTCATTTAAATGAATCAATGCGAAAGATTTTGTTTTCATTTATCACTCATTTTTGCCCCACCACACTTACAAACTGTGTTATATATATATATATTATAATATAAAATGAAGTAATAAAATAAGGTGTCAATCAAATTTTATTAGAATTCAAAGTTCATGCAAAGCATCCTTAAGTTGACGCTTATATCTTTTGTTGGATTGCTTCATATATATATATATATATATATATATATATATATATATATATATATATATATATATATATATATATATATATATATTAAGCCATATCCCTGTAATTTAAAAACTAATAACATATTTTCATTTTGTGAACCTGTATCTGTGTGCGTTTACTGCACAGGCTGTGATCGTCTGCTGGTTGTCTTCGTCCGAATTCGGTGCTCAATTTCAGCACGGGCCGTAGTGGTCTCTGTCACTTCTATAATAAATTGATTTACCTTCCAAACAAGATCAAAACTTAAGTTAATAATAATAATAATAATAATAATAATAATAATAATAATAATAATAATAATAATAATAATAATAATAATAATAATAATAATAATAATAATAAGTATGAAACTAAGAAACAAAGAGAATGGACAAAAGAGAGGACCGACAAAACCTGGATGGGAAATCAGACTGGAAACCCAGATCACCAAACTTCGGAAAGAAGCTAAAACCGTGAACAGAAGGAAGGAGGACATGAAACGATTAAGAAGCAAAAATCAGAAACGCAAGGAAAAACTAAATGAGAAACATGAAGAAATAAAACAAAGGATAGCAGCAATAGAAGGAAGACTGAGACGATACAGGTACAAATCAGAACAGAGCAAACAGAACAGGACCTTTGAAAACAATGAAAGCCAGGTTTACAAAAACGTAAATGGAGAAAAAACAACGACAGAGCAACCGAACCCAACAGAAACAAAACAATTCTGGAGCAAGATATGGGAAGAACCAAAAAAGCACAACAAGAATGCCCAATGGTTGAAAAACATGAAAGATGAACTGCAAGAAATCGAAGAAGGAACCGAAACAGAAATCAACAAAGAAACGATCAAGAAAACCCTAAGAAAAATGGCAAACTGGAGAGCACCAGGCCACGATGGAATACATGCATACTGGTTTAAAAAATTCACGACCCTGCATGAAAGAATAGCGCAGAAACTGAGCGGATGTATCCGCAAAACAGACATACCAGAATGGATGATGGAAGGAAGAACAACACTAATACAAAAAGACCCCAAAAAGGGAACGACCCCCAGCAACTACAGACCGATAACATGTCTACCAATAATGTGGAAAATTCTCACAGCACAACTGAGAGAACAAATCTACCAATCCCTGGACAAACGTGGACTGCTCCCCGAGGAACAAAAAGGATGCCGGAAAGGACAAAGAGGTGCACATGATCTACTATACAGTGATCAAAAGACTCTGAAGGAGGTGAAGAGCAGACAAAAGAACATAACCATGGCATGGATTGACTACAAGAAAGCCTACGACAGAATCCCCCAAACATGGATAATTGAATGCTTAAAAATATACAAGATACCAGACAGGATTATTAATCTCATCCAGAAAGCAATGGAAACATGGAGACTAAAACTGACAGCCGGAGGACAATACCTGTCTGAGATAAAAATACAGAGAGGCATTTTTCAAGGAGATTCTCTATCACCACTACTGTTTATAATAGCCATGATGCCACTCAACTACATACTCAGAAAGTGTGATGCCGGATACAGGTTTACGGATACAGAACAAAGAATAAACCACCTGATGTACATGGATGACCTTAAACTGTTTGCAAAAAACAAAAAAGAACTGGAAAAGCTGATAAACACAACCAGGATATTCAGCCAGGATATCCAAATGGAGTTTGGAATAGAAAAATGTGCACTGCTAGAGATCAAAAGAGGAAAACTGGAAAAGACAGAAGGTATAGAACTCCCCAACCAAGAGGAGATGAGGGCGCTAGGAGAACAAGATAGTTACAAATACCTGGGAGTTCTGGAAGCAGACACAATCAAATATACAGAAATGAAAGAGAAGATTGGAAAAGAATATCTACGAAGAACAAGGAAACTCTTAGAAACTAAACTATATAGCAGAAACCTAGTAAAAGGGATAAACACATGGGCTGTATCACTAATAAGATACTCTGGACCATTCATAGGCTGGACCAAAGAAGAACTCAGGCACCTTGACCAAAGAACTAGAAAACTAATGACTATGCACAATGCACTGCATCCAAAAGACGACACGGACAGACTCTACGTGAAAAGAAATGAAGGAGGTAGAGGACTGGTAAGTATAGAAGACTGTGTGGAAGACACCAAAAAAGAGCTGGAGAAATATGTAACCCAGAACACGGAAAGACTGATCACCACAGCAAGAGACACCAGCCCAACAAACAACCCCGGAAGCACTGAACCCAGAAACAAAAAGACAAGAAAGGAAAAGTGGGAAGAAAAACAACTACATGGACGCTTTATAAGACTCACAAGCGATGAAGCCAATGAAAACAGCTGGGCATGGCTAAGAAAAGGAAACCTGAACAGAGAAACGGAATCTCTGCTGACGGCCGCACAGAACAATGCGATTAGGACAAACTTTATTAAAGCAAAGATAGATAAAACCCAGGAAAACAGCAAATGCAGATTGTGTGGACAAAGAGACGAAACGATAAATCATATAATAAGTGAATGCAGCAAGCTAGCACAAAGGGAATACAAGAACAGACATGACAGCATGGGGAAAGAAGTACACCGGGAAATGTGCAAACAACTGAATTTCGAATATGCAAGAAAACGGTACAAACACAAACCAGAAACTGTACTAGAAAACGAAAAACACAAAATCATATGGGATATGAATGTACAAACAGACAAACCCATAACAGCAAGGAGACCGGATATGATAATAATCAACAAGAAAGAAAAATCCTGCAAAATCGTGGACTTTGCCGTTCCAGCAGACCACAGAGTGAAGATCAAAGAGACAGAAAAGAGAAGCAAATATACTGAACTTGCCAGAGAATTGAAAGGAATATGGAACATGAAGAAAGTCAGTATAACACCAATAATCATAGGAGCACTAGGAACAGTCCCCAAAAACATGGAGAAAAGACTAGGAGAAATAGGAATCAAAGGGATAACTGAGACCATACAAAGGACAGTAATGATCAAAACAGCTACAATCCTGAGAAATGTCCTCGAATGCGGAAACCAACCCACATAAGCAACGAATGGAGAACAAACACATGGAAGCACAAAACAACAGAACCGGGGAAAATACAACCGCACGAGAGAGGCGCAAGCATAGGCTGACGCCACGAAAATTATGGACAGAGGGTCGAGGAGGGAAAGCGCAAAACCAGGCCTCCACTGGAAGAGCGCGGACAGCTCTGGGACCTTGGGAAGGCTTGTTGCCACTCAGGCCCCAGAGGGGACCAATGGCCCTTATCAGCGGGAAATCGTTGGTAGGTGGCTATTGTGATTACCGCAAGGTCATCAGCGGTGATGAACGAAAAGAGGTGGAGCATACTGGAGGCCTGAGGAGACTTGTTGTCACTCAGACTCCAGGGAATACCACAGGTTGTCGGCAGTGGGTGACCACTGACGATGACCAGTGTGATAACTCCTAGTGAGTAAATAATAATAATAATAATAATAATAATAACAACAATAATAATAATAATAATAATAATAACAATAATAATAATAATAATAATAATAATAACAATAATAATAATAATAATAATAATAATAATAATAATAGCAACAATAATAATAACAATAATAATAATAATAATAATAATAATAATAATAATAATAATGATAATAATAATAATAATAATAATAATAATAATAATAACAATAATAATAATAATAATAATAATAATAACAATAATAATAATAACAATAATAATAACAATAATAATAACAATAATAATAATAATAATAATAATAATAATAATAATAATAATAATAACAACAATAATAATAATAATAATAATAATAACAATAATAATAATAATAATAATAATAATAATAACAATAATAATAATAATAATAATAATAACAATAATAATAATAATAATAATAATAATAATAATAATAATGATAATAATAATAATAATAATAACAATAATAATAATAATAATAATAATAATAATAACAATAATAATAATAACAATAATAATAACAATAATAATAATAATAATAACAATAATAATAATAATAATAATAATCTCCTGTCTAACATCTGTATGTTTAATATATGTATTTTTATATTCTTATATCAAAAAAGACTTACAAAGTAACCTATCTCTGACCAGGTCTTTATCCCTCAAGTCCATTTTTATCACTTCCTCCCATGTTTTCCTTGGTTTTCCCCTACGAACTGACCCTGCTACTTCAACTGTTCTGCATCTACTAACCCCAAAACTCTCATCCATTCTTTCAACGTGGCCATACCATCAAATTCGTCTGTTCTACACACATCTCCCTATACTGTCCAGATTTAATCTTCCTCTGAGGTCTTCAGAACTAAGCCGGTCTTTAAGACTCACATTTATCGTATCTTTCTATTTTCATTTCTCGCCATGCAACGCATGTCCTCAACCCTCCCTGGTCAGGTTTTACTTTTGTTCATAATCACACTGCGTACACGTGCCTGATAGACTTTTCGCGTTATCGACATTGGTAATGCTCTGCTAGTTTGTAATGGCAGAACTTCCCTGAACTTACTTCAACCACTCTTAATTCTTACAATTATACTAGCACCTGCTCATCCCTGTGCTCCAATGTATCACCAAGGTAAAAAAACAACTTCTAAACAACCTCAATAGCCTCAATATCCAAATATACTTTCTCCACATCTGAGTTCTCATCCATCTCCATTGTCTTCCACTTCTTTCACACAAACTGGTTATCCTCTCTCAACCTATCAGTAATTCCATTGCACTTCTTGTGTACCTAAAAAAATTGAAAAATATTTGTGGAAGATCATGGTGCGTCGAGGACCGTAGAAGGTTTTGCTGAGGCGTATACTTATCCAGTCCTGAGGATAAACCACGTATATGAAGACACAACAAAACAATCACAGCCTAGTTTCAAGACGGTGATAGGTGCTTGAATTTTGTTCTCAAGCATGTGGTGAAGTTCTGCGGAATATGCACATAACTTTACCACATGCTTGAGAACAAAATAATTGTCAGATAAATATTTTCTTAGATAAATATTTTCTTACCTAAATATTTTCTTAGCTAAATATTTTCTCAGATAAATACTTTTTTAGATAAATATTTCTTAGATAAATACTTTTTTAGATAAATATTTTCTTAGATAAATATTTTCTTAGATAAATATTTTTTTAGATACATATTTTTTAGATAAATATTTTTTTAGATGAATATTTTCTTTAATAAATATTTTCTTAGATAAATATTTTCTAAGATACCACATGCTTGAGAACAAAATAATTGTCAGATAAATATTTTCTTAGCTAAATATTTTCTTAGCTAAATATTTTCTTAGATAAATATTTTCTGAGATATTTATCTAAGAAAATATTTAGCTAAAAAAATATTTAGCTAAGAAAATATTTATCTAAAAAATATTTATCTAAGAAAATATTTATCTAAGAAAATATCTTAGATAAATATTTTCTTAGATAAATATTTTTTAGATAAATATTTTCTTAGCTAAATATTTTTTTAGCTAAATATTTTCTTAGATAAATATTTTCTTAGATAAATATTTTCTTAGATAAATATTTTTTAGATAAATATTTTTTAGATAAATATTTTCTTAGATAAATATTTTTTAGATAAATATTTTTTTAAATAAATATATTTTTAGATAAATATTTTCTTTAATAAATTTTTTTTTTAGATAAATATTTTTTAGATAAATATTTTTTAGATAAATATTTTGTTAGATAAATATTTTCTTTAATAAATATTTTCTTAGATAAATATTTTCTAAGATAAATATTTTTTAACTAAATATTTTCTTAGATAAATATTTTCTTAGATAAATATTTTCTTAGCTAAATATTTTCTTACCTAAATATTTTCTTAGATAAATATTTTCTTAGCTAAATATTTTCTTAGCTAAATATTTTCTTAGCTAAATATTTTCTTAGATAAATACTTTTTTAGATAAATATTTTCTTAGCTAAATATTTTCTTAGATAAATACTTTTTTATATAAATATTTTCTTAGCTAAATATTTTCTTAGATAAATATTTTCTAAGATAAATATTTTCTTAGCTAAATATTTTCTTAGATAAATATTTTCTTAGCTAAATATTTTCTTAGATAAATATTTTCTTAGTTAAATATTTTCTTAGATAAAACAAATGTAACGTTTTAAAACCTTATTTATTTAAAACCAGCATTATTTATAGTCATTATCATGAAAATTCATATTTCACTCTTGAAATTACTTGCTTTATAAAGCGATATTGATGCAGGGTTGTCTGCCCTTGGCGAGAGACAGCATATTATGGGATGTAATTCAAGATGGATGCTACCGATCACAGTCTAAGACAAATATATGTATAACATGATTTTCTCTGAGGCGTCCATGTCGTTGTATCAAAATCTATAATCAGACCTTGTATGGAGTACTGTTGTCGTATTTGGGCTAGTGAATCTGTTTCATTTGAGGGTTAGGGGTCTGCTCTGTCACCCAACTTCTGTTGAGAATCTATCTATCTATCTATCTATCTATCTATCTATCGCTCCAAACACTTTCTCACACCTGAGGTTATTCTCTATCTCTACAAATCTACTATCACAGTGGAGTAGTGTTGTCATATTTTGGCTGATGAATCTCTGTCCTATTTGAGGGTTCTTGATAGGGTGCAGAAACGTATCTGTAACTTGATTGGCTCTACTCTTTCTTCTTCTCTACCCCCCCCTCTTTCACAGACTTGATGTTGCTAGTCTCAGTCTTTTCTATAAATACTATTATGACATGTGTTCTTCAAAATTATGTGATCTATTCCCTGCTTCTTTTATTCCATCGCGTTTGACTCGTTGGTCTAGTGGTCTCCATAAATTCGCTGTTATGATACCACATTGTAATACAGCTTCCTATTCCACTAGCTTCTTTCCCAAAACTGCAGACTTGTGGAACTCTCTTCCTGCTGACTGTTTTCCTCCGACCTATAGCCTTGGTCTTTCCAAGACTAAGGAAAAATAGGCATCTCCTGTCTTCGCGATGATCCTATTTCGTTCTTGTTTGCTCCTTACCTGAAGTGGCCTCATGCCTGAGCTGGAGCGATTTTCGTCTTAAAAATTTTTTTTTTCATTGTTCTAATTATCCGTAATTTGTAATTAACTGATTCAGTAGCCAATCTATCTCTTAGCTATCTATGTATTTTACTTGACACCTACCACTCTATGTTGATTCAAGAGGACAGAGAAAAGAATAGCGATTACATTCACAATTAAAAAAAAATGATATTCATTACCTTATCTTCGCCAGGTCTTCATTTGTCCCTCTTTCTCTCAAACCGATGCTTATACCTTCTTCCAATGTTTTCCTTGGCCTTCCTAACAAACTTATCTCTGACCAGGTCTTCATTTGTCCCTCTTTCTCTCAAACCGATGCTTATACCTTCTTCACATGTTTTCCTTGGCCTTCCAAACAAACCTATCTCTGACTAGGTCTTCATTTATCTCTCCTTCTCTGAAACCGATGCTCATACCTTCTTCCAATGTTTTCCTTGGCCTTCCTAACAAACTTATCTCTGACCAGGTCTTCATTTGTCCCTCTTTCTCTCAACTCAATACTTATACCTTCTTCCAATGTTTTCCTTAGCCTTCCAAACCAACTTATCTCTGACCAGGTCTTCATTTGTCACTCTTTCTCTCAACCCAATACTTATACCTTCTTCCAATTTTTTCCTTGGCCTTCCAAACCAACTTATCTCTGACCAGGTCTTCATTTGTCCCTCTTTCTCTCAACCCAATACTTATACCTTCTTCCAATGTTTTTCTTTGGCCTTCCAAACCAACTTATCTCTGACCAGGTCTTCGTTTGTCCCTCTTTCTCTCAACCCAATACTTATACCTTCTTCCAATGTTTTCTTTGGCCTTCCAAACCAACTTATCTCTGACCAGGTCTTCATTTGTCCCTCTTTCTTTCAACCCAATACTTATACCTTCTTCCAATGTTTTCCTTAGCCTCCCAAACCAACTTATCTCTGACCAGGTCTTCATTTGTCCCTCTTTCTCTCAAACCGATACTTATACCTTCTTCCAATGTTTTCCTTGGCCTTCCTAACAAACTTATCACTGACCAGGTCTTCATTTGTCCCTCTTTCTCTCAACCCAATACTTATACCTTCTTCCAATTTTTTCCTTGGCCTTCCAAACCAACTTATCTCTGACCAGGTCTTCATTTGTCCCTCTTTCTCTCAACCCAATACTTATACCTTCTTCCAATGTTTTTCTTTGGCCTTCCAAACCAACTTATCTCTGACCAGGTCTTCATTTGTCCCTCTTTCTCTCAACCCAATACTTATACCTTCTTCCAATGTTTTCCTTGGCCTTCCAAACCAACTTATCTCTGACCAGGTCTTCGTTTGTCCCTCTTTCTCTCAACCCAATACTTATACCTTCTTCCAATGTTTTCTTTGGCCTTCCAAACCAACTTATCTCTGACCAGGTCTTCATTTGTCCCTCTTTCTCTCAACCCAATACTTATACCTTCTTCCAATGTTTTCCTTAGCCTCCCAAACCAACTTATCTCTGACCAGGTCTTCATTTGTCCCTCTTTCTCTCAAACCGATACTTATACCTTCTTCCAATGTTTTCCTTGGCCTTCCTAACAAACTTATCACTGACCAGGTCTTCATTTGTCCCTCTTTCTCTCAAACCGATGCTTATACCTTCTTCCAATGTTTTCCTTGGCCTTCCAAAGCAACTTATTTCTGACCAGGTCTGCATTTGTCCCTCTTTCTCTCAAACCGATGCTTATACCTTCTTCCAATGTTTTCCTTGGCCTTCCAAACAAACCTATCTCTGACTAGGTCTTCATTTGTCCCTCTTTCTCTCAACTCAATACTTATACCTTCTTCCAATGATTTCCTTAGCCTTCCAAACCAACTTATCTCTGACCAAGTCTTCATTTGTCCCTCTTTCTCTCAAACCGATGCTTATACCTTCTTCCAATGTTTTCCTTGGCCTTCCTAACAAACTTATCACTGACCAGGTCTTCATTTGCCCCTCTTTCTCTCAACCCAATACTTATACCTTTTTTCAATGTTTTCCTTGGCCTTCCAAACCAACTTCTCTCTGTCCAGGTCTTCATTTGTCCCTCTTTCTCTCAAACCGATGCTTTTACCTTCTTCCGATGTTTTCCTTAGCCTTCCAAACCAACTTATCTCTGACCAAGTCTTCATTTGTCCCTCTTTCTCTCAAACCGATGCTTATACCTTCTTCCAATGTTTTCCTTGGCCTTCCTAACAAACTTATCACTGACCAGGTCTTCATTTGTCCCTCTTTATCTCAACTCAATACTTATACCTTCTTCCAATGATTTCCTTAGACTTCCAAACCAACTTATCTCTGACCAAGTCTTCATTTGTCCCTCTTTCTCTCAAACCGATGCTTATACCTTCTTCCAATGTTTTCCTTGGCCTTCCTAACAAACTTATCACTGACCAGGTCTTCATTTGCCCCTCTTTCTCTCAACCCAATACTTATACCTTTTTTCAATGTTTTCCTTGGCCTTCCAAACCAACTTATCTCTGACCAGGTCTTCATTTGTCCCTCTTTCTCTCAAACCGATGCTTATACCTTCTTCCAATGTTTTCCTTGGCCTTCCAAACCAACTTATCTCTGACCAAGTCTTCATTTGTCCCTCTTTCTCTCAAACCGATGCTTATACCTTCTTCCAATGTTTTCCTTGGCCTTCCTAACAAACTTATCACTGACCAGGTCTTCATTTGTCCCTCTTTCTCTCAACCCAATACTTATACCTTCTTTCAATGTTTTCCTTGGACTTCCAAACCAACTTATCTCTGACCATGTCTTCATTTGTCTCTCTTTCTCTCAAACCGATGCTTATACCTTCTTCTAATGTTTTCCTTGGCCTTCCAAACCAACTTATCTCTGACCAGGTCTTCATTTGTCCCTCTTTCTCTCAAACCGATGCTTATACCTTCTTCTGATGTTTTCCTTAGCCTTCCAAACCAACTTATCTCTGACCAGGTCTTCATTTGTCCCTCTTTCTCTCAAACCGATGCTTATACCTTCTTCTGATGTTTTCCTTAGCCTTCCAAACCAACTTATCTCTGACCAGGTCTTCATTTGTCCCTCTTTCTCTCAAACCGATGCTTATACCTTCTTCTGATGTTTTCCTTAGCCTTCCAAACCAACTTATCTCTGACCAGGTCTTCATTTGTCCATCTTTCTCTCAAACCGATACTTATATCTTCTTCCAATGTTTTCCTTGGCCTTCCAAACCAACTTATCTCTGACCAGGTCTTCATTTGTCCCTCTTTCTCTCAAACCGATGCTTATACCTTCTTCTGATGTTTTCCTTAGCCTTCCAAACAAACTTATCTCTGACCAGGTCTTCATTTGTCCCTCTTTCTCTCAAACCGATGCTTATACCTTCTTCTGATGTTTTCCTTAGCCTTCCAAACCAACTTATCTCTGACCAGGTCTTCATTTGTCCCTCTTTCTCTCAAACCGATGCTTATACCTTCTTCTGATGTTTTCCTTAGCCTTCCAAACCAACTTATCTCTGACCAGGTCTTCATTTGTCCCTCTTTCTCTCAAACCGATACTTATACCTTCTTTCAATGATTTCCTTGGACTTCCAAACCAACTTATCTCTGACCATGTCTTCATTTGTCTCTCTTTCTCTCAAACCGATGCTTATACCTTCTTCTAATGTTTTCCTTGGCCTTCCAAACCAACTTATCTCTGACCAGGTCTTCATTTGTCCCTCTTTCTCTCAAACCGATGCTTATACCTTCTTCTGATGTTTTCCTTAGCATTCCAAACCAACTTATCTCTGACCAGGTCTTCATTTGTCCCTCTTTCTCTCAAACCGATGCTTATACCTTCTTCTGATGTTTTCCTTAGCCTTCCAAACCAACTTATCTCTGACCAGGTCTTCATTTGTCCCTCTTTCTCTCAAACCGATACTTATATCTTCTTCCAATGTTTTCCTTGGCCTTCCAAACCAACTTATCTCTGACCAGGTCTTCATTTGTCCCTCTTTCTCTCAAACCGATGCTTATACCTTCTTCCAATGTTTTCCTTGGCCTTCCAAACCAACTTATCTCTGACCAGGTCTTCATTTGTCCCTCTTTCTCTCAAACCGATGCTTATACCTTCTTCTGATGTTTTCCTTAGCCTTCCAAACCAACTTATCTCTGACCAGGTCTTC
The DNA here is from genome assembly GCA_963556195.1 of Sepiola atlantica. NCBI lineage: Eukaryota > Metazoa > Mollusca > Cephalopoda > Sepiida > Sepiolidae > Sepiola > Sepiola atlantica. The sequence goes on from OY744544.1 coordinate 66,093,511, forward strand.
ATTTGTCCCTCTTTCTCTCAAACCGATGCTTATACCTTCTTCTGATGTTTTCCTTAGCCTTCCAAACCAACTTATCTCTGACCAGGTCTTCATTTGTCCCTCTTTCTCTCAAACCGATGCTTATACCTTCTTCCAATGTTTTCCTTGGCCTTCCAAACCAACTTATCTCTGACCAGGTCTTCATTTGTCCCTCTTTCTCTCTACCAAATACTTATACCTTCTTTCAATGTTTTCCTTGGCCTTCCAAACAAACTTATCTCTGACCAGGTCTTCATTTGTCTCTCTTTCTCTCAAACCGATGCTTATACCTTCTTCCAATGTTTTCCTTGGCCTTCCAAACCAACTTATCTCTGACCAGGTCTTCATTTGTCCCTCTTTCTCTCAAACCGATGCTTATACCTTCTTCCAATGTTTTCCTTGGCCTTCCTAACAAACTTATCACTGACCAGGTCTTCATTTGTCCCTCTTTCTCTCAACCCAATACTTATACCTTCTTTCAATGTTTTCCTTGGACTTCCAAACCAACTTATCTCTGACCATGTCTTCATTTGTCTCTCTTTCTCTCAAACCGATGCTTATACCTTCTTCTAATGTTTTCCTTGGCCTTCCAAACCAACTTATCTCTGACCAGGTCTTCATTTGTCCCTCTTTCTCTCAAACCGATGCTTATACCTTCTTCTGATGTTTTCCTTAGCCTTCCAAACCAACTTATCTCTGACCAGGTCTTCATTTGTCCCTCTTTCTCTCAAACCGATGCTTATACCTTCTTCTGATGTTTTCCTTAGCCTTCCAAACCAACTTATCTCTGACCAGGTCTTCATTTGTCCCTCTTTCTCTCAAACCGATGCTTATACCTTCTTCTGATGTTTTCCTTAGCCTTCCAAACCAACTTATCTCTGACCAGGTCTTCATTTGTCCATCTTTCTCTCAAACCGATACTTATATCTTCTTCCAATGTTTTCCTTGGCCTTCCAAACCAACTTATCTCTGACCAGGTCTTCATTTGTCCCTCTTTCTCTCAAACCGATGCTTATACCTTCTTCTGATGTTTTCCTTAGCCTTCCAAACCAACTTATCTCTGACCAGGTCTTCATTTGTCCCTCTTTCTCTCAAACCGATGCTTATACCTTCTTCTGATGTTTTCCTTAGCCTTCCAAACCAACTTATCTCTGACCAGGTCTTCATTTGTCCCTCTTTCTCTCAAACCGATGCTTATACCTTCTTCTGATGTTTTCCTTAGCCTTCCAAACCAACTTATCTCTGACCAGGTCTTCATTTGTCCATCTTTCTCTCAAACCGATACTTATACCTTCTTTCAATGTTTTCCTTGGACTTCCAAACCAACTTATCTCTGACCATGTCTTCATTTGTCTCTCTTTCTCTCAAACCGATGCTTATACCTTCTTCTAATGTTTTCCTTGGCCTTCCAAACCAACTTATCTCTGACCAGGTCTTCATTTGTCCCTCTTTCTCTCAAACCGATGCTTATACCTTCTTCTGATGTTTTCCTTAGCATTCCAAACCAACTTATCTCTGACCAGGTCTTCATTTGTCCCTCTTTCTCTCAAACCGATGCTTATACCTTCTTCTGATGTTTTCCTTAGCCTTCCAAACCAACTTATCTCTGACCAGGTCTTCATTTGTCCCTCTTTCTCTCAAACCGATACTTATATCTTCTTCCAATGTTTTCCTTGGCCTTCCAAACCAACTTATCTCTGACCAGGTCTTCATTTGTCCCTCTTTCTCTCAAACCGATGCTTATACCTTCTTCCAATGTTTTCCTTGGCCTTCCAAACCAACTTATCTCTGTCCAGGTCTTCATTTGTCCCTCTTTCTCTCAAACCGATGCTTATACCTTCTTCTGATGTTTTCCTTAGCCTTCCAAACCAACTTATCTCTGACCAGGTCTTCATTTGTCCCTCTTTCTCTCAAACCGATGCTTATACCTTCTTCTGATGTTTTCCTTAGCCTTCCAAACCAACTTATCTCTGACCAGGTCTTCATTTGTCCCTCTTTCTCTCAAACCGATGCTTATACCTTCTTCCAATGTTTTCCTTGGCCTTCCAAACCAACTTATCTCTGACCAGGTCTTCATTTGTCCCTCTTTCTCTCTACCAAATACTTATACCTTCTTTCAATGTTTTCCTTGGCCTTCCAAACAAACTTATCTCTGCCAGGTCTTCATTTGTCTCTCTTTCTCTCAAACCGATGCTTATACCTTCTTCCAATGTTTTCCTTGGCCTTCCAAACCAACTTATCTCTGACCAGGTCTTCATTTGTCCCTCTTTCTCTCAAACCGATGCTTATACCTTCTTCCAATGTTTTCCTTGGCCTTCCAAACCAACTTATCTCTGACCAGGTCTTCATTTGTCCCTCTTTCTCTCTACCAAATACTTATACCTTCTTTCAATGTTTTCCTTAGCCTTCCAAACCAACTTATCTCTGACCATGTCTTCATTTGTCTCTCTTTCTCTCAAACCGATGCTTATACCTTCTTCTAATGTTTTCCTTGGCCTTCCAAACCAACTTATCTCTGACCATGTCTTCATTTGTCTCTCTTTCTCTCAAACACATGCTTATACCTTCTTCTAATGTTTTCCTTGGCCTTCCAAACCAACTTATCTCTGACCAGGTCTTCATTTGTCCCTCTTTCTCTCAAACCGATGCTTATACCTTCTTCTGATGTTTTCCTTAGCCTTCCAAACCAACTTATCTCTGACCAGGTCTTCATTTGTCCCTCTTTCTCTCAAACCGATGCTTATACCTTCTTCTGATGTTTTCCTTAGCCTTCCAAACCAACTTATCTCTGACCAGGTCTTCATTTGTCCCTCTTTCTCTCAAACCGATGCTTATACCTTCTTCTGATGTTTTCCTTAGCCTTCCAAACCAACTTATCTCTGACCAGGTCTTCATTTGTCCCTCTTTCTCTCAAACCGATGCTTATACCTTCTTCTGATGTTTTCCTTAGCCTTCCAAACCAACTTATCTCTGACCATGTCTTCATTTGTCTCTCTTTCTCTCAAACCGATGCTTATACCTTCTTCTAATGTTTTCCTTGGCCTTCCAAACCAACTTATCTCTGACCAGGTCTTCATTTGTCCCTCTTTCTCTCAAACCGATGCTTATACCTTCTTCTGATGTTTTCCTTAGCCTTCCAAACCAACTTATCTCTGACCAGGTCTTCATTTGTCCCTCTTTCTCTCAAACCGATGCTTATACCTTCTTCTGATGTTTTCCTTAGCCTTCCAAACCAACTTATCTCTGACCAGGTCTTCATTTGTCCCTCTTTCTCTCAAACCGATGCTTATACCTTCTTCTGATGTTTTCCTTAGCCTTCCAAACCAACTTATCTCTGACCAGGTCTTCATTTGTCCCTCTTTCTCTCAAACCGATGCTTATACCTTCTTCTGATGTTTTCCTTAGCCTTCCAAACCAACTTATCTCTGACCATGTCTTCATTTGTCCCTCTTTCTTTCAAACCGATGCTTATACCTTCTTCTGATGTTTTCCTTAGCCTTCCAAACCAACTTATCTCTGACCAGGTCTTCATTTGTCTCTCTTTCTCTCAAACCGATGCTTATACCTTCTTCTGATGTTTTCCTTAGCCTTCCAAACCAACTTATCTCTGACCATGTCTTCATTTGTCCCTCTTTCTCTCAAACCGATGCTTATACCTTCTTCTGATGTTTTCCTTAGCCTTCCAAACCAACTTATCTCTGACCATGTCTTCATTTGTCTCTCTTTCTCTCAAACCGATGCTTATACCTTCTTCTAATGTTTTCCTTAGCCTTCCAAACCAACTTATCTCTGACCAGGTCTTCATTTGTCCCTCTTTCTCTCAAACCGATGCTTATACCTTCTTCTGATGTTTTCCTTAGCCTTCCAAACCAACTTATCTCTGACCATGTCTTCATTTGTCCCTCTTTCTCTCAAACCGATGCTTATACCTTCTTCTGATGTTTTCCTTAGCCTTCCAAACCAACTTATCTCTGACCAGGTCTTCATTTGTCCCTCTTTCTCTCAAACCGATGCTTATACCTTCTTCTGATGTTTTCCTTAGCCTTCCAAACCAACTTATCTCTGACCAGGTCTTCATTTGTCCATCTTTCTCTCAAACCGATACTTATATCTTCTTCCAATGTTTTCCTTGGCCTTCCAAACCAACTTATCTCTGACCAGGTCTTCATTTGTCCCTCTTTCTCTCAAACCGATGCTTATACCTTCTTCTGATGTTTTCCTTAGCCTTCCAAACCAACTTATCTCTGACCAGGTCTTCATTTGTCCCTATTTCTCTCAAACCGATGCTTATACCTTCTTCTGATGTTTTCCTTAGCCTTCCAAACCAACTTATCTCTGACCAGGTCTTCATTTGTCCCTCTTTCTCTCAAACCGATGCTTATACCTTCTTCTGATGTTTTCCTTAGCCTTCCAAACCAACTTATCTCTGACCAGGTCTTCATTTGTCCATCTTTCTCTCAAACCGATACTTATACCTTCTTTCAATGTTTTCCTTGGACTTCCAAACCAACTTATCTCTGACCATGTCTTCATTTGTCTCTCTTTCTCTCAAACCGATGCTTATACCTTCTTCTAATGTTTTCCTTGGCCTTCCAAACCAACTTATCTCTGACCAGGTCTTCATTTGTCCCTCTTTCTCTCAAACCGATGCTTATACCTTCTTCTGATGTTTTCCTTAGCATTCCAAACCAACTTATCTCTGACCAGGTCTTCATTTGTCCCTCTTTCTCTCAAACCGATGCTTATACCTTCTTCTGATGTTTTCCTTAGCCTTCCAAACCAACTTATCTCTGACCAGGTCTTCATTTGTCCCTCTTTCTCTCAAACCGATACTTATATCTTCTTCCAATGTTTTCCTTGGCCTTCCAAACCAACTTATCTCTGACCAGGTCTTCATTTGTCCCTCTTTCTCTCAAACCGATGCTTATACCTTCTTCCAATGTTTTCCTTGGCCTTCCAAACCAACTTATCTCTGACCAGGTCTTCATTTGTCCCTCTTTCTCTCTACCAAATACTTATACCTTCTTTCAATGTTTTCCTTAGCCTTCCAAACCAACTTATCTCTGACCATGTCTTCATTTGTCTCTCTTTCTCTCAAACCGATGCTTATACCTTCTTCTAATGTTTTCCTTGGCCTTCCAAACCAACTTATCTCTGACCATGTCTTCATTTGTCTCTCTTTCTCTCAAACACATGCTTATACCTTCTTCTAATGTTTTCCTTGGCCTTCCAAACCAACTTATCTCTGACCAGGTCTTCATTTGTCCCTCTTTCTCTCAAACCGATGCTTATACCTTCTTCTGATGTTTTCCTTAGCCTTCCAAACCAACTTATCTCTGACCAGGTCTTCATTTGTCCCTCTTTCTCTCAAACCGATGCTTATACCTTCTTCTGATGTTTTCCTTAGCCTTCCAAACCAACTTATCTCTGACCAGGTCTTCATTTGTCCCTCTTTCTCTCAAACCGATGCTTATACCTTCTTCTGATGTTTTCCTTAGCCTTCCAAACCAACTTATCTCTGACCAGGTCTTCATTTGTCCCTCTTTCTCTCAAACCGATGCTTATACCTTCTTCTGATGTTTTCCTTAGCCTTCCAAACCAACTTATCTCTGACCATGTCTTCATTTGTCTCTCTTTCTCTCAAACCGATGCTTATACCTTCTTCTAATGTTTTCCTTGGCCTTCCAAACCAACTTATCTCTGACCAGGTCTTCATTTGTCCCTCTTTCTCTCAAACCGATGCTTATACCTTCTTCTGATGTTTTCCTTAGCCTTCCAAACCAACTTATCTCTGACCAGGTCTTCATTTGTCCCTCTTTCTCTCAAACCGATGCTTATACCTTCTTCTGATGTTTTCCTTAGCCTTCCAAACCAACTTATCTCTGACCAGGTCTTCATTTGTCCCTCTTTCTCTCAAACCGATGCTTATACCTTCTTCTGATGTTTTCCTTAGCCTTCCAAACCAACTTATCTCTGACCAGGTATTCATTTGTCCCTCTTTCTCTCAAACCGATGCTTATACCTTCTTCTGATGTTTTCCTTAGCCTTCCAAACCAACTTATCTCTGACCATGTCTTCATTTGTCCCTCTTTCTCTCAAACCGATGCTTATACCTTCTTCTGATGTTTTCCTTAGCCTTCCAAACCAACTTATCTCTGACCAGGTCTTCATTTGTCTCTCTTTCTCTCAAACCGATGCTTATACCTTCTTCTGATGTTTTCCTTAGCCTTCCAAACCAACTTATCTCTGACCATGTCTTCATTTGTCCCTCTTTCTCTCAAACCGATGCTTATACCTTCTTCTGATGTTTTCCTTAGCCTTCCAAACCAACTTATCTCTGACCATGTCTTCATTTGTCTCTCTTTCTCTCAAACCGATGCTTATACCTTCTTCTAATGTTTTCCTTAGCCTTCCAAACCAACTTATCTCTGACCAGGTCTTCATTTGTCCCTCTTTCTCTCAAACCGATGCTTATACCTTCTTCTGATGTTTTCCTTAGCCTTCCAAACCAACTTATCTCTGACCATGTCTTCATTTGTCCCTCTTTCTCTCAAACCGATGCTTATACCTTCTTCTGATGTTTTCCTTAGCCTTCCAAACCAACTTATCTCTGACCATGTCTTCATTTGTCCCTCTTTCTCTCAAACCGATGCTTATACCTTCTTCTGATGTTTACCTTAGCCTTCCAAACCAACTTATCTCTGACCAGGTCTTCATTTGTCTCTCTTTCTCTCAAACCGATGCTTATACCTTCTTCTGATGGTTTCCTTAGCCTTCCAAACCAACTTATCTCTGACCAGGTCTTCATTTGTCCCTCTTTCTCTCAAACCGATGCTTATACCTTCTTCTGATGTTTTCCTTAGCCTTCCAAACCAACTTATCTCTGACCATGTCTTCATTTGTCTCTCTTTCTCTCAAACCGATGCTTATACCTTCTTCTAATGTTTTCCTTGGCCTTCCAAACCAACTTATCTCTGACCAGGTCTTCATTTGTCCCTCTTTCTCTCAAACCGATGCTTATACCTTCTTCTGATGTTTTCCTTAGCCTTCCAAACCAACTTATCTCTGACCAGGTCTTCATTTGTCCCTCTTTCTCTCAAACCGATGCTTATACCTTCTTCTGATGTTTTCCTTAGCCTTCCAAACCAACTTATCTCTGACCAGGTCTTCATTTGTCCCTCTTTCTCTCAAACCGTTGCTTATACCTTCTTCTAATGTTTTCCTTAGCCTTCCAAACCAACTTATCTCTGACCAGGTCTTCATTTGTCCCTCTTTCTCTCAAACCGATGCTTATACCTTCTTCTGATGTTTTCCTTAGCCTTCCAAACCAACTTATCTCTGACCATGTCTTCATTTGTCCCTCTTTCTATCAAACCGATGCTTATACCTTCTTCCAATGTTTTCCTTGGCCTTCCAAACCAACTTATCTCTGACCATGTCTTCATTTGTCCCTCTTTCTCTCTACCAAATACTTATACCTTCTTTCAATGTTTTCCTTGGCCTTCCAAACAAACTTATCTCTGACCAGGTCTTCATTTGTCTCTCTTTCTCTCAAACCGATGCTTATACCTTCTTCTGATGTTTTCCTTAGCCTTCCAAACCAACTTATCTCTGACCATGTCTTCATTTGTCCCTCTTTCTCTCTACCAAATACTTATACCTTCTTTCAATGTTTTCCTTGGCCTTCCAAACAAACTTATCTCTGACCATGTCTTCATTTGTCCCTCTTTCTCTCAAACCGATGCTTATACCTTCTTCTGATGTTTTCCTTATCCTTCCAAACCAACTTATCTCTGACCATGTCTTCATTTGTCTCTCTTTCTCTCAAACCGATGCTTATACCTTCTTCTAATGTTTTCCTTGGCCTTCCAAACCAACTTATCTCTGACCAGGTCTTCATTTGTCCCTCTTTCTCTCAAACCGATGCTTATACCTTCTTCCAATGTTTTCCTTGGCCTTCCAAAAAAACTTATCTCTGCCAGTCTTCATTTGTCCCTCTTTCTCTCAAACCGATGCTTATACCTTCTTCTGATGTTTTCCTTAGCCTTCCAAACAAACTTATCTCTGACCAGGTCTTCATTTGTCCCTCTTTCTATCAAACCGATGCTTATACCTTCTTCCAATGTTTTCCTTAGCATTCCAAACAAACTTATCTCTGCCAGGTCTTCATTTGTCCCTCTTTCTCTCAAACCGATGCTTATACCTTCTTCCAATGTTTTCCTTAGCATTCCAAACAAACTTATCTCTGACCAGGTCTTCATTTGTCCCTCTTTCTCTCAAACCGATGCTTATACCTTCTTCCAATGTTTTCCTTGGTCTTCCAAACCAACTTATCTCTGCCAGGTCTTCATTTGTCCCTCTTTCTCTCAAACCGATGCTTATACCTTCTTCCAATGTTTTCCTTGGCTTTCCAAACAAACTTATCTCTGCCAGGTCTTCATTTGTCCCTCTTTCTCTCAAACCGATGCTTATACCTTCTTCCAATGTTTTCCTTGGTCTTCCAAACCAACTTATCTCTGACCAGGTCTTCATTTGTCCCTCTTTCTCTCAAACCGATGCTTATACCTTCTTCCAATGTTTTCCTTAGCATTCCAAACAAACTTATCTCTGCCAGGTCTTCATTTGTCTCTCTTTCTCTCAAACCGATGCTTATACCTTCTTCCAATGTTTTCCTTAGCATTCCAAACAAACTTATCTCTGCCAGGTCTTCATTTGTCCCTCTTTCTCTCAAACCGATGCTTATACCTTCTTCCAATGTTTTCCTTAGCATTCCAAACAAACTTATCTCTGCCAGGTCTTCATTTGTCCCTCTTTCTCTCAAACCGATGCTTATACCTTCTTCCAATGTTTTCCTTGGCTTTCCAAACAAACTTATCTCTGCCAGGTCTTCATTTGTCCCTCTTTCTCTCAAACCGTTGCTTATACCTTCTTCCAATGTTTTCCTTGGTCTTCCAAACCAACTTATCTCTGACCAGGTCTTCATTTGTCCCTCTTTCTCTCAAACCGATGCTTATACCTTCTTCCAATGTTTTCCTTGGTCTTCCAAACCAACTTATCTCTGCCAGGTCTTCATTTGTCCCTCTTTCTCTCAAACCGATGCTTATACCTTCTTCCAATGTTTTCCTTAGCATTCCAAACAAACTTATCTCTGCCAGGTCTTCATTTGTCCCTCTTTCTCTCAAACCGATGCTTATACCTTCTTCCAATGTTTTCCTTAGCATTCCAAACAAACTTATCTCTGCCAAGTCTTCATTTGTCCCTCTTTCTCTCAAACCGATGCTTATACCTTCTTCCAATGTTTTCCTTAGCATTCCAAACAAACTTATCTCTGCCAGGTCTTCATTTGTCCCTCTTTCTCTCAAACCGATGCTTATACCTTCTTCCAATGTTTTCCTTAGCATTCCAAACAAACTTATCTCTGCCAGGTCTTCATTTGTCCCTCTTTCTCTCAAACCGATGCTTATACCTTCTTCCAATGTTTTCCTTGGCTTTCCAAACCAACTTATCTCTGCCAGGTCTTCATTTGTCCCTCTTTCTCTCAAACCGTTGCTTATACCTTCTTCCAATGTTTTCCTTGGTCTTCCAAACCAACTTATCTCTGACCAGGTCTTCATTTGTCCCTCTTTCTCTCAAACCGATGCTTATACCTTCTTCCAATGTTTTCCTTAGCATTCCAAACAAACTTATCTCTGCCAGGTCTTCATTTGTCCCTCTTTCTCTCGAACCGATGCTTATACCTTCTTCCAATGTTTTCCTTAGCATTCCAAACAAACTTATCTCTGCCAGGTCTTCATTTGTCCCTCTTTCTCTCAAACCGATGCTTATACCTTCTTCCAATGTTTTCCTTGGCTTTCCTAACCAACTTATCTCTGCCAGGTCTTCATTTGTCCCTCTTTCTCTCAAACCGTTGCTTATACCTTCTTCCAATGTTTTCCTTGGTCTTCCAAACCAACTTATCTCTGACCAGGTCTTCATTTGTCCCTCTTTCTCTCAACCCAATACTTATACCTTCTTCCAATGTTTTCCTTAGCCTCCCAAACAAACTTATCTCTGCCAGGTCTTCATTTGTCCCTCTTTCTCTCAAACCGATGCTTATACCTTCTTCCAATGTTTTCCTTAGCATTCCAAACAAACTTATCTCTGCCAGGTCTTCATTTGTCCCTCTTTCTCTCAAACCGATGCTTATACCTTCTTCCAATGTTTTCCTTGGCTTTCCAAACCAACTTATCTCTGCCAGGTCTTCATTTGTCCCTCTTTCTCTCAAACCGTTGCTTATACCTTCTTCCAATGTTTTCCTTGGTCTTCCAAACCAACTTATCTCTGACCAGGTCTTCATTTGTCCCTCTTTCTCTCAAACCGATGCTTATACCTTCTTCCAATGTTTTCCTTAGCATTCCAAACAAACTTATCTCTGCCAGGTCTTCATTTGTCCCTCTTTCTCTCAAACCGATGCTTATACCTTCTTCAAATGTTTTCCTTAGCATTCCAAACAAACTTATCTCTGCCAGGTCTTCATTTGTCCCTCTTTCTCTCAAATCGATGCTTATACCTTCTTCCAATGTTTTCCTTGGCTTTCCAAACCAACTTATCTCTGCCAGGTCTTCATTTGTCCCTCTTTCTCTCAAACCGTTGCTTATACCTTCTTCCAATGTTTTCCTTGGTCTTCCAAACCAACTTATCTCTGACCAGGTCTTCATTTGTCCCTCTTTCTCTCAACCCAATACTTATACCTTCTTCCAATGTTTTCCTTAGCCTCCCAAACAAACTTATCTCTGCCAGGTCTTCATTTGTCCCTCTTTCTCTCAAACCGATGCTTATACCTTCTTCCAATGTTTTCCTTAGCATTCCAAACAAACTTATCTCTGCCAGGTCTTCATTTGTCCCTCTTTCTCTCAAACCGATGCTTATACCTTCTTCCAATGTTTTCCTTAGCTTTCCAAACCAACTTATCTCTGCCAGGTCTTCATTTGTCCCTCTTTCTCTCAAACCGTTGCTTATACCTTCTTCCAATGTTTTCCTTGGTCTTCCAAACCAACTTATCTCTGACCAGGTCTTCATTTGTCCCTCTTTCTCTCAAACCGATGCTTATACCTTCTTCCAATGTTTTCCTTAGCATTCCAAACAAACTTATCTCTGCCAGGTCTTCATTTGTCCCTCTTTCTCTCAAACCGATGCTTATACCTTCTTCCAATGTTTTCCTTGGTCTTCCAAACCAACTTATCTCTGACCAGGTCTTCATTTGTCCCTCTTTCTCTCAAACCGATGCTTATACCTTCTTCCAATGTTTTCCTTAGCATTCCAAACCAACTAATCTCTGCCAGATCTTCATTTGTCCCTCTTTCTCTCAAACCGATGCTTATACCTTCTTCCAATGTTTTCCTTAGCATTCCAAACCAACTTATCCCTGCCAGGTCTTCATTTGTCCCTCTTTCTCTCAAACCGATGCTTATACCTTCTTCCAATGTTTTCCTTAGCATTCCAAACAAACTTATCTCTGCCAGGTCTTCATTTGTCCCTCTTTCTCTCAAACCGATGCTTATACCTTCTTCCAATGTTTTCCTTGGCTTTCCAAACCAACTTATCTCTGCCAGGTCTTCATTTGTCCCTCTTTCTCTCAAACCGTTGCTTATACCTTCTTCCAATGTTTTCCTTGGTCTTCCAAACCAACTTATCTCTGACCAGGTCTTCATTTGTCCCTCTTTCTCTCAAACCGATGCTTATACCTTCTTCCAATGTTTTCCTTGGTCTTCCAAACCAACTTATCTCTGCCCAGGTCTTCATTTGTCCCTCTTTCTCTCAAACCGATGCTTATACCTTCTTCCAATGTTTTCCTTAGCATTCCAAACAAACTTATCTCTGCCAGGTCTTCATTTGTCCCTCTTTCTCTCAAACCGATGCTTATACCTTCTTCCAATGTTTTCCTTAGCATTCCAAACAAACTTATCTCTGCCAGGTCTTCATTTGTCCCTCTTTCTCTCAAACCGATGCTTATACCTTCTTCCAATGTTTTCCTTAGCATTCCAAACAAACTTATCTCTGCCAGGTCTTCATTTGTCCCTCTTTCTCTCAAACCGATGCTTATACCTTCTTCCAATGTTTTCCTTAGCGTTCCAAACAAACTTATCTCTGCCAGGTCTTCATTTGTCCCTCTTTCTCTCAAACCGATGCTTATACCTTCTTCCAATGTTTTCCTTGGCTTTCCAAACCAACTTATCTCTGCCAGGTCTTCATTTGTCCCTCTTTCTCTCAAACCGTTGCTTATACCTTCTTCCAATGTTTTCCTTGGTCTTCCAAACTAACTTATCTCTGACCAGGTCTTCATTTGTCCCTCTTTCTCTCAAACCGATGCTTATACCTTCTTCCAATGTTTTCCTTAGCATTCCAAACAAACTTATCTCTGCCAGGTCTTCATTTGTCCCTCTTTCTCTCAAACCGATGCTTATACCTTCTTCCAATGTTTTCCTTAGCATTCCAAACAAACTTATCTCTGCCAGGTCTTCATTTCTCCCTCTTTCTCTCAAACCGATGCTTATACCTTCTTCCAATGTTTTCCTTGGCTTTCACAACCAACTTATCTCTGCCAGGTCTTCATTTGTCCCTCTTTCTCTCAAACCGTTGCTTATACCTTCTTCCAATGTTTTCCTTGGTCTTCCAAACCAACTTATCTCTGACCAGGTCTTCATTTGTCCCTCTTTCTCTCAACCCAATACTTATACCTTCTTCCAATGTTTTCCTTAGCCTCCCAAACAAACTTATCTCTGCCAGGTCTTCATTTGTCCCTCTTTCTCTCAAACCGATGCTTATACCTTCTTCCAATGTTTTCCTTAGCATTCCAAACAAACTTATCTCTGCCAGGTCTTCATTTGTCCCTCTTTCTCTCAAACCGATGCTTATACCTTCTTCCAATGTTTTCCTTGGCTTTCCAAACCAACTTATCTCTGCCAGGTCTTCATTTGTCCCTCTTTCTCTCAAACCGTTGCTTATACCTTCTTCCAATGTTTTCCTTGGTCTTCCAAACCAACTTATCTCTGACCAGGTCTTCATTTGTCCCTCTTTCTCTCAAACCGATGCTTATACCTTCTTCCAATGTTTTCCTTAGCATTCCAAACAAACTTATCTCTGCCAGGTCTTCATTTGTCCCTCTTTCTCTCAAACCGATGCTTATACCTTCTTCCAATGTTTTCCTTAGCATTCCAAACAAACTTATCTCTGCCAGGTCTTCATTTGTCCCTCTTTCTCTCAACCCAATACTTATACCTTCTTCCAATGTTTTCCTTAGCCTCCTAAACAAACTTATCTCTGCCAGGTCTTCATTTGTCCCTCTTTCTCTCAAACCGATGCTTATACCTTCTTCCAATGTTTTCCTTAGCATTCCAAACAAACTTATCTCTGCCAGGTCTTCATTTGTCCCTCTTTCTCTCAAACCGATGCTTATACCTTCTTCCAATGTTTTCCTTGGCTTTCCAAACCAACTTATCTCTGCCAGGTCTTCATTTGTCCCTCTTTCTCTCAAACCGTTGCTTATACCTTCTTCCAATGTTTTCCTTGGTCTTCCAAACCAACTTATCTCTGACCAGGTCTTCATTTGTCCCTCTTTCTCTCAAACCGATGCTTATACCTTCTTCCAATGTTTTCCTTAGCATTCCAAACAAACTTATCTCGGCCAGGTCTTCATTTGTCCCTCTTTCTCTCAAACCGATGCTTATACCTTCTTCCAATGTTTTCCTTGGTCTTCCAAACGAACTTATCTCTGACCAGGTCTTCATTTGTCCCTCTTTCTCTCAAACCGATGCTTATAACTTCTTCCAATGTTTTCCTTAGCATTCCAAACCAACTTATCTCTGCCAGGTCTTCATTTGTCCCTCTTTCTCTCAAACCGATGCTTATACCTTCTTCCAATGTTTTCCTTAGCATTCCAAACAAACTTATCTCTGCCAGGTCTTCATTTGTCCCTCTTTCTCTCAAACCGATGCTTATACCTTCTTCCAATGTTTTCCTTAGCATTCCAAACAAACTTATCTCTGCCAGGTCTTCATTTGTCCCTCTTTCTCTCAAACCGATGCTTATACCTTCTTCCAATGTTTTCCTTGGTCTTCCAAACCAACTTATCTCTGCCAGGTCTTCATTTGTCCCTCTTTCTCTCAAACCGTTGCTTATACCTTCTTCCAATGTTTTCCTTGGTCTTCCAAACCAACTTATCTCTGACCAGGTCTTCATTTGTCCCTCTTTCTCTCAAACCGATGCTTATACCTTCTTCCAATGTTTTCCTTAGCATTCCAAACAAACTTATCTCTGCCAGGTCTTCATTTGTCCCTCTTTCTCTCAAACCGATGCTTATACCTTCTTCCAATGTTTTCCTTAGCATTCCAAACAAACTTATCTCTGCCAGGTCTTCATTTGTCCCTCTTTCTCTCAAACCGATGCTTATACCTTCTTCCAATGTTTTCCTTAGCATTCCAAACAAACTTATCTCTGCCAGGTCTTCATTTGTCCCTCTTTCTCTCAAACCGATGCTTATACCTTCTTCCAATGTTTTCCTTAGCATTCCTAACAAACTTATCTCTGCCAGGTCTTCATTTGTCCCTCTTTCTCTCAAACCGATGCTTATACCTTCTTCCAATGTTTTCCTTAGCATTCCAAACAAACTTATCTCTGCCAGGTCTTCATTTGTCCCTCTTTCTCTCAAACCGATGCTTATACCTTCTTCCAATGTTTTCCTTGGCTTTCCAAACCAACTTATCTCTGCCAGGTCTTCATTTGTCCCTCTTTCTCTCAAACCGTTGCTTATACCTTCTTCCAATGTTTTCCTTGGTCTTCCAAACCAACTTATCTCTGACCAGGTCTTCATTTGTCCCTCTTTCTCTCAAACCGATGCTTATACCTTCTTCCAATGTTTTCCTTAGCATTCCAAACAAACTTATCTCTGCCAGGTCTTCATTTGTCCCTCTTTCTCTCAAACCGATGCTTATACCTTCTTCCAATGTTTTCCTTAGCATTCCAAACAAACTTATCTCTGCCAGGTCTTCATTTCTCCCTCTTTCTCTCAAACCGATGCTTATACCTTCTTCCAATGTTTTCCTTGGCTTTCCAAACCAACTTATCTCTGCCAGGTCTTCATTTGTCCCTCTTTCTCTCAAACCGTTGCTTATACCTTCTTCCAATGTTTTCCTTGGTCTTCCAAACCAACTTATCTCTGACCAGGTCTTCATTTGTCCCTCTTTCTCTCAACCCAATACTTATACCTTCTTCCAATGTTTTCCTTAGCCTCCCAAACAAACTTATCTCTGCCAGGTCTTCATTTGTCCCTCTTTCTCTCAAACCGATGCTTATACCTTCTTCCAATGTTTTCCTTAGCATTCCAAACAAACTTATCTCTGCCAGGTCTTCATTTGTCCCTCTTTCTCTCAAACCGATGCTTATACCTTCTTCCAATGTTTTCCTTGGCTTTCCAAACCAACTTATCTCTGCCAGGTCTTCATTTGTCCCTCTTTCTCTCAAACCGTTGCTTATACCTTCTTCCAATGTTTTCCTTGGTCTTCCAAACCAACTTATCTCTGACCAGGTCTTCATTTGTCCCTCTTTCTCTCAAACCGATGCTTATACCTTCTTCCAATGTTTTCCTTAGCATTCCAAACAAACTTATCTCTGCCAGGTCTTCATTTGTCCCTCTTTCTCTCAAACCGATGCTTATACCTTCTTCCAATGTTTTCCTTAGCATTCCAAACAAACTTATCTCTGCCAGGTCTTCATTTGTCCCTCTTTCTCTCAAATCGATGCTTATACCTTCTTCCAATGTATTCCTTGGCTTTCCAAACCAACTTATCTCTGCCAGGTCTTCATTTGTCCCTCTTTCTCTCAAACCGTTGCTTATACCTTCTTCCAATGTTTTCCTTGGTCTTCCAAACCAACTTATCTCTGACCAGGTCTTCATTTGTCACTCTTTCTCTCAACCCAATACTTATACCTTCTTCCAATGTTTTCCTTAGCCTCCTAAACAAACTTATCTCTGCCAGGTCTTCATTTGTCCCTCTTTCTCTCAAACCGATGCTTATACCTTCTTCCAATGTTTTCCTTAGCATTCCAAACAAACTTATCTCTGCCAGGTCTTCATTTGTCCCTCTTTCTCTCAAACCGATGCTTATATCTTCTTCCAATGTTTTCCTTGGCTTTCCAAACCAACTTATCTCTGCCAGGTCTTCATTTGTCCCTCTTTCTCTCAAACCGTTGCTTATACCTTCTTCCAATGTTTTCCTTGGTCTTCCAAACCAACTTATCTCTGACCAGGTCTTCATTTGTCCCTCTTTCTCTCAAACCGATGCTTATACCTTCTTCCAATGTTTTCCTTAGCATTCCAAACAAACTTATCTCTGCCAGGTCTTCATTTGTCCCTCTTTCTCTCAAACCGATGCTTATACCTTCTTCCAATGTTTTCCTTGGTCTTCCAAACCAACTTATCTCTGACCAGGTCTTCATTTGTCCCTCTTTCTCTCAAACCGATGCTTATAACTTCTTCCAATGTGTTCCTTAGCATTCCAAACCAACTTATCTCTGCCAGGTCTTCATTTGTCCCTCTTTCTCTCAAACCGATGCTTATACCTTCTTCCAATGTTTTCCTTAGCATTCCAAACAAACTTATCTCTGCCAGGTCTTCATTTGTCCCTCTTTCTCTCAAACCGATGCTTATACCTTCTTCCAATGTTTTCCTTAGCATTCCAAACAAACTTATCTCTGCCAGGTCTTCATTTGTCCCTCTTTCTCTCAAACCGATGCTTATACCTTCTTCCAATGTTTTCCTTGGTCTTCCAAACCAACTTATCTCTGCCAGGTCTTCATTTGTCCCTCTTTCTCTCAAACCGTTGCTTATACCTTCTTCCAATGTTTTCCTTGGTCTTCCAAACCAACTTATCTCTGACCAGGTCTTCATTTGTCCCTCTTTCTCTCAAACCGATGCTTATACCTTCTTCCAATGTTTTCCTTAGCATTCCAAACAAACTTATCTCTGCCAGGTCTTCATTTGTCCCTCTTTCTCTCAAACCGATGCTTATACCTTCTTCCAATGTTTTCCTTAGCATTCCAAACAAACTTATCTCTGCCAGGTCTTCATTTGTCCCTCTTTCTCTCAAACCGATGCTTATACCTTCTTCCAATGTTTTCCTTAGCATTCCAAACAAACTTATCTCTGCCAGGTCTTCATTTGTCCCTCTTTCTCTCAAACCGATGCTTATACCTTCTTCCAATGTTTTCCTTGGTTTTCCAAACAAACTTATCTCTGCCAGGTCTTCATTTGTCCCTCTTTCTCTCAAACCGTTGCTTATACCTTCTTCCAATGTTTTCCTTGGTCTTCCAAACCAACTTATCTCTGACCAGGTCTTCATTTGTCCCTCTTTCTCTCAAACCGATGCTTATACCTTCTTCCAATGTTTTCCTTGGTCTTCCAAACCAACTTATCTCTGACCAGGTCTTCATTTGTCCCTCTTTCTCTCAAACCGATGCTTATACCTTCTTCCAATGTTTTCCTTAGCATTCCAAACAAACTTATCTTCGCCAGGTCTTCATTTGTCCCTCTTTCTCTCAAACCGATGCTTATACCTTCTTCCAATGTTTTCCTTAGCATTCCAAACAAACTTATCTCTGCCAGGTCTTCATTTGTCCCTCTTTCTCTCAAACCGATGCTTATACCTTCTTCCAATGTTTTCCTTAGCATTCCAAACAAACTTATCTCTGCCAGGTTTTCATTTGTCCCTCTTTCTCTCAAACCGATGCTTATACCTTCTTCCAATGTTTTCCTTAGCATTCCAAACAAACTTATCTCTGACCAGGTCTTCATTTGTCCCTCTTTCTCTCAAACCGATGCTTATACCTTCTTCCAATGTTTTCCTTGGCCTTCCAAACCAACTTATCTCTGACCAGGTCTTCATTTGTCCCTCTTTCTCTCAAACCGATGCTTATACCTTCTTCCAATGTTTTCCTTGGCCTTCCAAACCAACTTATCTCTGACCAGGTCTTCATTTGTCCCTCTTTCTATCAAACCGATGCTTATACCTTCTTCCAATGTTTTCCTTGGCTTTCCAAACAAACTTATCTCTGCCAGGTCTTCATTTGTCCCTCTTTCTCTCAAACCGTTGCTTATACCTTCTTCCAATGTTTTCCTTGGCCTTCCAAACCAACTTATCTCTGCCAGGTCTTCATTTGTCCCTCTTTCTCTCAAACCGATGCTTATACCTTCTTCTAATGATTTCCTTGGCCTTCCAAACAAACTTATCTCTGACCAGGTCTTCATTTGTCCCTCTTTCTCTCAAACCGATGCTTATATCTTCTTCCAATGTTTTCCTTAGCCTTCCAAACAAACTTATCTCTCACCAGGTCTTCAGTAAATCCCTCTTTCTCTCAAACCGATGCTTATATCTTCTTCCAATGTTTTCCTTGGCCTTCCAAACAAACTTATCTCTGACCAGGTCTTCATTTGTCTTTCTTTCTCTCAAACCGATGCTTATATCTTCTTCCAATGTTTTCCTTAGCCTTCCAAACAAACTTATCTCTGACCAGGTCTTCAGTTAATCCCATGTTCTCTCAAACCGATGCTTATATCTTCTTCCAATATTTTCCTTGGCCTTCCAAACCAACTTATCTCTCACCAGGTCTTCATTTGTCCCTCTTTCTCTCAAAACGATACTTATACCTTCTTCCAATGTTTTCCTTGGCCTTCCAAACCAACTTATCTCGGACCAGGTCTTTATTTGTCCCTCTTTCTATTAAACCGATGCTTATATCTTCTTCCAATGTTTTCCTTGGCCTTCCAAACCAACTTATCTCTGACCAGGTCTTCAGTTAATCCCTCTTTCTCTCAAACCGATGCTTATATCTTCTTCCAATGTTTTCCTTGGCCTTCAAAACCAACTTATCTCTCACCAGGTCTTCATTTGTCCCTCTTTCTCTCAAACCGATACTTATACCTTCTTCCAATGTTTTCCTTGGCCTTCCAAACAAACTTATCTCTGCCAGGTCTTCATTTAGCCTCTTTCTCTCAAACCGATGCTTATACCTTCTTCCAATGTTTTCCTTAGCCTTCTAAACAAACTTATCTCTGACCAGGTCTTCAGTTAATCTTTCTTTCTCTCAAACCGATGCTTATACCTTCTTCCAATGTTTTCCTTAGCCTTCCAAACAAACTTATCTCTGACCAGGTCTTTATTTGTCCCTCTTTCTCTCAAACCGATGCTTATACCTTCTTCCAATGTTTTCCTTAGCCTTCCAAACAAACTTATCTCTCACCAGGTCTTCATTTGTCCCTCTTTCTCTCAAACCGATGCTTATATCTTCTTCCAATGTTTTCCTTAGCCTTCCAAACCAACTTATCTCTGACCAGGTCTTCAGTTAATCCCTCCTTTTCTCAAACCGATGCTTATACCTTCTTCCAATGTTTTTCTTAGCCTTCCAAACAAACTTATCTCTGACCAGGTCTTCATTTGTCCCTCTTACTCTAAAACCGATGCTTATATCTTCTTCCAATGTTTTCCTTAGCCTTCCAAACAAACTTATCTCTCACCAGGTCTTCATTTGTCCCTCTTTCTCTCAAACCGATGCTTATATCTTCTTCCAATGTTTTCCTTAGCCTTCCAAACCAACTTATCTCTGACCAGGTCTTCATTTGTCCCTCTTTCTCTCAAACCGATGCTTATATCTTCTTCCAATGTTTTCCTTAGCCTTCCAAACAAACTTATCTCTCACCAGGTCTTCATTTGTCCCTCTTTCTCTCAAACTGATGCTTATATCTTCTTCCAATGTCTTCCTTACCCTTTCAAACAAACTTATCTCTCACAAGGTCTTCATTTGTCCCTCTTTCTCTCAAACCGATGCTTATATCTTCTTCCAATGTTTTCCTTAGCCTTCCAAACAAACTTATCTCTCACCAGGTCTTGAGTTAATCCCTCTTTCTCTCAAACACATGCTTATATCTTCTTCCAATGTTTTCCTTGGCCTTCCAAACAAACTTATCTCTGCCAGGTCTTCATTTGTCCCTCTTTCTCTCAAACCGATGCTTATATCTTCTTCCAATGTTTTCCTTAGCCTTCCAAACAAACCTATCTCTCACCAGGTCTTCATTTCTCCCTCTTTCTCTCAAACCGATGCTTATATCTTCTTCCAATGTTTTCCTTAGCCTTCCAAACAAACTTATCTCTCACCAGGTCTTCATTTGTCCCTCTTTCTCTCAAACCGATGCTTATATCTTCTTCCAATGTTTTCCTTAGCCTTCCAAACAAACTTATCTCTGACCAGGTCTTCAGTTAATCCCTCTTTCTCTCAAACCGATGCTTATATCTTCTTCCAATGTTTTCCTTGGCCTTCCAAACAAACTTATCTCTGACCAGGTCTTCATTTGTCCCTCTTTCTCTCAAACCGATGCTTATATCTTCTTCCAATGTTTTCCTTAGCCTTCCAAACAAACTTATCTCTCACCAGGTCTTCATTTGTCCCTCTTTCTCTCAAACCGATGCTTATATCTTCTTCCAACGTTTTCCTTAGCCTTCCAAACAAACTTATCTCTGACCAGGTCTTCAGTTAATCCCTCTTTCTCTCAAACCGATGCTTATATCTTCTTCCAATGTTTTCCTTGGCCTTCCAAACAAACTTATCTCTCACCAGGTCTTCATTTGTCCCTCTTTCTCTCAAACCGATGCTTATATCTTCTTCCAATGTTTTCCTTAGCCATCCAAACAAACTTATCTCTCACCAGGTCTTGAGTTAATCCCTCTTTCCCTCAAACCGATGCTTATATCTTCTTCCAATGTTTTCCTTGGCCTTCCAAACAAACTTATCTCTGACCAGGTCTTCATTTGTCCCTCTTTCTCTCAAACCGATGCTTATATCTTCTTCCAATGTTTTCCTTAGCCTTCCAAACAAACTTATCTCTCTCCAGGTCTTCATTTGTCCCTCTTTGTCTCAAACCGATGCTTATATCTTCTTCCAATGTTTTCCTTAGCCTTCCAAACAAACTTATATCTCACCAGGTCTTAATTTGTCCCTCTTTCTCTCAAACCGATGCTTATATCTTCTTCCAATGTTTTCCTTAGCCTTCCAAACAAACTTATCTCTGCCCAGGTCTTCAGTTAATCCCTCTTTCTCTCAAACCGATGCTTATATCTTCTTCCAATGTTTTCCTTGGCCTTCCAAACAAACTTATCTCTGACCAGGTCTTCATTTGTCCCTCTTTCTCTCAAACCGATGCTTATATCTTCTTCCAATGTTTTCCTTAGCCTTCCAAACCAACTTATCTCTGACCAGGTCTTTATTTGTCCCTCTTTCTCTCAAACCGATGCTCATATCTTCTTCCAATGTTTTCCTTAGCCTTCCAAACAAACTTATCTCTCACCAGGTCTTCATTTGTCCCTCTTTCTCTCAAACCGATGCTTATATCTTCTTCCAATGTTTTCCTTAGCCTTCCAAACAAACTTATCTCTGACCAGGTCTTCAGTTAATCCCTCTTTCTCTCAAACCGATGCTTATATCTTCTTCCAATGTTTTCCTTGGCCTTCCAAACAAACTTATCTCTGACCAGGTCTTCATTTGTCCCTCTTTCTCTCAAACCGATGCTTATATCTTCTTCCAATGTTTTCCTTAGCCTTACAAACAAACTTATCTCTCACCAGGTCTTCATTTGTCCCTCTTTCTATCAAACCGATGCTTATATCTTCTTCCAATGTTTTCCTTAGCCTTCCAAACAAACTTATCTCTGACCAGGTCTTCAGTTAATCCCTCTTTCTCTCAAACCGATGCTTATATCTTCTTCCAATGTTTTCCTTGGCCTTCCAAACCAACTTATCTCTGACCAGGTCTTCATTTGTCCCTCTTTCTCTCAAACCGATGCTTATATCTTCTTCCAATGTTTTCCTTAGCCTTCCAAACAAACTTATCTCTCCCCAGGTCTTCATTTGTCCCTCTTTCTCTCAAACCGATGCTTATATCTTCTTCCAATGTTTTCCTTGGCCTTCCAAACCAACTTATCTCTGACCAGGTCTTTATTTGTCCCTCTTTCTATCAAACCGATGCTTATATCTTCTTCCAATGTTTTCCTTGGCCTTCCAAACCAACTTATCTCTGACCAGGTCTTCAGTTAATCCCTCTTTCTCTCAAACCGATGCTTATATCTTCTTCCAATGTTTTCCTTGGCCTTCCAAACCAACTTATCTCTCACCAGGTCTTTATTTGTCCCTCTTTCTCTCAAACCGATGCTTATACCTTCTTCCAATGTTTTCCTTAGCCTTCCAAACAAACTTATCTCTGACCAGGTCTTCAGTTAATCCTTCTTTCTCTCAAACCGATGCTTATACCTTCTTCCAATGTTTTCCTTAGCCTTCCAAACAAACTTATCTCTGACCAGGTCTTTATTTGTCCCTCTTTCTCTCAAACTGATGCTTATATCTTCTTCCAATGTTTTCCTTGGCCTTCCAAACAAACTTATCTCTGACCAGGTCTTCATTTGTCCCTCTTTCTCTCAAACCGATGCTTATATCTTCTTCCAATGTTTTCCTTCGCCTTCCAAACCAACTTATCTCTGACCAGGTCTTCAGTTAATCCCTCTTTCTCTCAAACCGATGCTTATACCTTCTTCCAATGTTTTCCTTGGCCTTCCAAACAAACTTATCTCTGCCAGGTCTTCATTTGTCCCTCTTTCTCTCAAACCGTTGCTTATACCTTCTTCCAATGTTTTCCTTGGCCTTGCAAACCAACTTATCTCTGACCAGGTCTTCATTTGTCCCTCTTTCTATCAAACCGATGCTTATACCTTCTTCCAATGTTTTCCTTGGCCTTCCAAACCAACTTATCTCTGACCAGGTCTTCATTTGTCCCTCTTTCTCTCAAACCGATACTTATACCTTCTTCCAATGTTTTCCTTGGCCTTCCAAACAAACTTATCTCTGCCAGGTCTTCATTTGTCCCTCTTTCTCTCAAACCGATACTTATACCTTCTTCCAATGTTTTCCTTGGCCTTCCAAACAAACTTATCTCTGCCAGGTCTTCATTTGTCCCTCTTTCTCTCAAACCGATGCTTATACCTTCTTCCAATGTTTTCCTTGGCCTTCCAAACAAACTTATCTCTGACCAGGTCTTCAGTTAATCCCTCTTTCTCTCAAACCGATGCTTATACCTTCTTCCAATGTTTTCCTTAGCCTTCCAAACAAACTTATCTCTGACCAGGTCTTCAGTTAATCCCTCTTTCTCTCAAACCGATTCTTATATCTACTTCCAATGTTTTCCTTGGCCTTCCAAACCAACTTATCTCTGACCAGGTCTTCAGTTAATCCCTCTTTCTCTCAAACCGATGCTTATACCTTCTTCCAATGTTTTCCTTAGCCTTCCAAACCAACTTATCTCTCACCAGGTCTTCAGTTAATCCCTCTTTCTCTCAAACCGATGCTTATGTCTTCTTCCAATGTTTTCCTTGGCCTTCCAAACCAACTAATCTCTGACCAGGTCTTCATTTATCCCTCTTTCTCTCAAACCGATGCTTATACCTTCTTCCAATGTTTTCCTTAGCCTTCCAAACAAACTTATCTCTGCCCAGGTCTTCATTTGTCCCTCCTTCTCTCAAACCGATGCTTATATCTTCTTCCAATGTTTTTCTTGGCCTTCCAAACAAACTTATCTCTGACCAGGTCTTCATTTGTCCCTCTTTCTCTCAAACCGATGCTTATATCTTCTTCCAATGTTTTCCTTAGCCTTCCAAACAAACTTATCTCTGCCCAGGTCTTCATTTGTCCCTCTTTCTCTCAAACCGATGCTTATACCTTCTTCCAATGTTTTTCTTGGCCTTCCAAACAAACTTATCTCTGACCAGGTCTTCATTTGTCCCTCTTTCTCTCAAACCGATGCTTATATCTTCTTCCAATGTTTTCCTTAGCCTTCCAAACAAACTTATCTCTGACCAGGTCTTCATTTGTCCCTCTTTCTCTCAAACCGATGCTTATACCTTCTTCCAATGTTTTCCTTAGCCTTCCAAACAAACTTATCTCTGACCAGGTCTTCAGTTATCCCTCTTTCTCTCAAACCGATGCTTATATCTTCTTCCAATGTTTTCCTTAGCCTTCCAAACAAACTTATCTCTGACCAGGTCTTCAGTTAATCCCTCTTTCTCTCAAACCAATGCTTATACCTTCTTCCAATGTTTTCCTCTGCCTTCCAAACAAACTTATCTCTGACCAGGTCTTCAGGTATCCCTCTTTCTATCAAACCGATGCTTATACCTTCTTCCAATGTTTTCCTTAGCATTCCAAACAAACTTATCTCTGCCAGGTCTTCATTTGTCCCTCTTTCTCTCAAACCGTTGCTTATACCTTCTTCCAATGTTTTCCTTGGCCTTCCAAACCAACTTATCTCTGACCAGGTCTTCATTTGTCCCTCTTTCTCTCAAACCGATGCTTATACCTTCTTCCAATGTTTTCCTTGGCCTTCCAAACAAACTTATCTCTGACCAGGTCTTCATTTGTCCCTCTTTCTATCAAAACGATGCTTATACCTTCTTCCAATGTTTTCCTTGGCCTTCCAAACAAACTTATCGCTGACCAGGTCTTCATTTGTCCCTCTTTCTCTCAAACCGATGCTTATACCTTCTTCCAATGTTTTCCTTGGCCTTCCAAACAAACTTATCTCTGACCAGGTCTTCATTTGTCCCTCTTTCTCTCAAACCGATGCTTATACTTTCTTCTAATGTTTTCCTTAGCCTTGTAAACAAACTTATCTCTGACCAGGTCTTCAGTTAATCCCTCTTTCTCTCAAACCGATGCTTATACCTTCTTCCAAGTTTTTCCTTAGCCTTCCAAACAAACTTATCTCTGACCAGGTCTTCAGTTAATCCCTCTTTCTCTCAAACCGATTCTTATATCTTCTTCCAATGTTTTCCTTGGCCTTCCAAACCAACTTATCTCTGACCAGGTCTTCAGTTAATCCCTCTTTCTCTCAAACCGATGCTTATACCTTCTTCCAATGTTTTCCTTAGCCTTCCAAACAAACTTATCTTTCACCAGGTCTTCATTTGTCCCTCTTTCTCTCAAACCGATGCTTATGTCTTCTTCCAATGTTTTCCTTGGCCTTCCAAACAAACTTATCTCTGACCAGGTCTTCATTTATCCCTCTTTCTCTCAAACCGATGCTTATACCTTCTTCCAATGTTTTCGTTAGCCTTCCAAACAAACTTATCTCTGACCAGGTCTTCAGTTAATCCCTCTTTCTCTCAAACCGATGCTTATACTTTCTTCCAATGTTTTCCTTAGCCTTCCAAACCAACTTATCTCTGACCAGGTCTTCAGTTAATCCCTCTTTCTCTCAAACCGATGCTTATACCTTCTTCCAATGTTTTTCTTAGCCTTCCAAACAAACTTATCTCTGACCAGGTCTTCATTTGTCCCTCTTTCTCTCAAACCGATGCTTATATCTTCTTCCAATGTTTTCCTTAGCGTTCCAAACAAACTTATCTCTGACCAGGTCTTCATTTGTCCCTCTTTCTCTCAAACCGATGCTTATACCTTCTTCCAATGTTTTCCTTAGCCTTCCAAACCAACTTATCTCTGACCAGGTCTTCAGTTAATCCCTCTTTCTCTCAAACCGATGCTTATACCTTCATTCCAATGTTTTACTTAGCCCTCCAAACAAACTTATCTCTGACCAGGTCTTCAGTTAATCCCTCTTTCTCTCAAACCGATGCTTATATCTTCTTCCAATGTTTTCCTTGGCCTTCCAAACAAACTTATCTCTGACCAGGTCTTCATTTTTCCCTCTTTCTCTCAAACCGATGCTTATATCTTCTTCCAATGTTTTCCTTAGCCTTCCAAACCAACTTATCTCTGACCAGGTCTTCAGTTAATCCCTCTTTCTCTCAAACCGATGCTTATACCTTCTTCCAATGTTTTCCTTGGCCTTCCAAACAAACTTATCTCTGCCAGGTCTTCATTTGTCCCTCTTTCTCTCAAACCGATGCTTATATCTTCTTCCAATGTTTTCCTTAGCCTTCCAAACAAACTTATCTCTGACCAGGTCTTCATTTGTCCCTCTTTCTATCAAACCGATGCTTATATCTTTTTCCAATGTTTTCCTTAGCCTTCCAAACCAACTTATCTCTGACCAGGTCTTCAGTTAATCCCTCTTTTTCTCAAACCGATGCTTATACCGTCATTCCAATGTTTTACTTAGCCCTCCAAACAAACTTATCTCTGACCAGGTCTTCAGTTAATCCCTCTTTCTCTCAAACCGATGCTTATACCTTCTTCTAATGTTTTCCTTAGCCTTCCAAACAAACTTATCTCAGACCAGGTCTTCAGTTAATCCCTCTTTCTCTCAAACCGATGCTTATACCTTCTTCCTATGTTTTCCTTGGCCTTCCAAACAAACTTATCTCTGACCAGGTCTTCATTTGTCCCTCTTTCTATCAAACCGATGCTTATATCTTCTTCCAATGTTTTCCTTAGCCTTCCAAACCAACTTATCTCTGACCAGGTCTTCAGTTAATCCCTCTTTCTCTCAAACCGATGCTTATACCTTCTTCCAATGTTTTCCTTGGCCTTCCAAACCAACTTATCTCTGACCAGGTCTTCAGTTAATCCCTCTTTCTATCAAACCGATGCTTATATCTTCTTCCAATGTTTTCCTTAGCCTTCCAAACCAAGTTATCTCTGACCAGGTCTTCAGTTAATCCCTCTTTCTCTCAAACCGATGCTTATACCTTCTTCCAATGTTTTCCTTAGCCTTCCAAACAAACTTATCTCTGACCAGGTCTTAATTTGTCCCTCTTTCTATCAAACCGATGCTTATATCTTCTTCCAATGTTTTCCTTAGCCTTCCAAACAAACTTAACTCTGACCAGGTCTTCATTTGTCCCTCTTTCTCTCAAACCGATGCTTATACCTTCTTCCAATGTTTTCCTTAGCCTTCCAAACCAAGTTATCTCTGACCAGGTCTTCAGTTAATCTTTCTTTCTCTCAAACCGATGCATATACCTTCTTCCAATGTTTTCCTTAGCATTCCAAACAAACTTATCTCTGCCAGGTCTTCATTTGTCCCTCTTTCTCTCAAACCGATGCTTATACCTTCTTCCAATATTTTCCTTGGCCTTCCAAACAAACTTATCTCTGCCAGGTCTTCATTTGTCCCTCTTTCTCTCAAACCGATGCTTATACCTTCTTCCAATGTTTTCCTTAGCATTCCAAACAAACTTATCTCTGCCAGGTCTTCATTTGTCCCTCTTTCTCTCAAACCGATGCTTATACCTTCTTCCAATGTTTTCCTTAGCATTCCAAACAAACTTATCTCTGACCAGGTCTTCATTTGTCTCTCTTTCTCTCAAACCGATGCTTATACCTTCTTCCAATGTTTTCCTTGGCCTTCCAAACCAACTTATCTCTGACCAGGTCTTCATTTGTCCCTCTTTCTCTCAAACCGATGCTTATACCTTCTTCCAATGTTTTCCTTGGCCTTCCAAACCAACTTATCTCTGACCAGGTCTTAATTTGTCCCTCTTTCTATCAAACCGATGCTTATACCTTCTTCCAATGTTTTCCTTGGCTTTCCAAACAAACTTATCTCTGCCAGGTCTTCATTTGTCCCTCTTTCTCTCAAACCGTTGCTTATACCTTCTTCCAATGTTTTCCTTGGCCTTCCAAACCAACTTATCTCTGCCAGGTCTTCATTTGTCCCTCTTTCTCTCAAACCGATGCTTATACCTTCTTCTAATGATTTCCTTGGCCTTCCAAACAAACTTATCTCTGACCAGGTCTTCATTTGTCCCTCTTTCTCTCAAACCGATGCTTATATCTTCTTCCAATGTTTTCCTTAGCCTTCCAAACAAACTTATCTCTCACCAGGTCTTCAGTAAATCCCTCTTTCTCTCAAACCGATGCTTATATCTTCTTCCAATGTTTTCCTTGGCCTTCTAAACAAACTTATCTCTGACCAGGTCTTCATTTGTCCCTCTTTCTCTCAAACCGATGCTTATATCTTCTTCCAATGTTTTCCTTAGCCTTCCAAACAAACTTATCTCTCACCAGGTCGTCATTTGTCCCTCTTTCTCTCAAACCGATGCTTATATCTTCTTCCAATGTTTTCCTTAGCCTTCCAAACAAACTTATCTCTGACCAGGTCTTCCGTTAATCCAATGTTCTCTCAAACCGATGCTTATATCTTCTTCCAATATTTTCCTTGGCCTTCCAAACCAACTTATCTCTCACCAGGTCTTCATTTGTCCCTCTTTCTCTCAAAACGATACTTATACCTTCTTCCAATGTTTTCCTTGGCCTTCCAAACCAACTTATCTCTGACCAGGTCTTTATTTGTCCCTCTTTCTCTCAAACCGATGCTTATATCTTCTTCCAATGTTTTCCTTGGCCTTCCAAACCAACTTATCTCTGACCAGGTCTTCAGTTAATCCCTCTTTCTCTCAAACCGATGCTTATATCTTCTTCCAATGTTTTCCTTGGCCTTCAAAACCAACTTATCTCTCCCCAGGTCTTCATTTGTCCCTCTTTCTCTCAAACCGATACTTATACCTTCTTCCAATGTTTTCCTTGGCCTTCCAAACAAACTTATCTCTGCCAGGTCTTCATTTAGCCTCTTTCTCTCAAACCGATGCTTATACCTTCTTCCAATGTTTTCCTTAGCCTTCTAAACAAACTTATCTCTGACCAGGTCTTCAGTTAATCTTTCTTTCTCTCAAACCGATGCTTATACCTTCTTCCAATGTTTTCCTTAGCCTTCCAAACAAACTTATCTCTGACCAGGTCTTCATTTGTCCCTCTTTCTCTCAAACCGATGCTTATACCTTTTTCCAATGTTTTCCTTAGCCTTCCAAACCAACTTATCTCTGACCAGGTCTTCAGTTAATCCCTCCTTTTCTCAAACCGATGCTTATACCTTCTTCCAATGTTTTTCTTAGCCTTCCAAACAAACTTATCTCTGACCAGGTCTTCATTTGTCCTTCTTACTCTAAAACCGATGCTTATATCTTCTTCCAATGTTTTCCTTAGCCTTCCAAACAAACTTATCTCTCACCAGGTCTTCATTTGTCCCTCTTTCTCTCAAACCGATGCTTATATCTTCTTCCAATGTCTTCCTTACCCTTCCAAACAAACTTATCTCTCACCAGGTCTTCATTTGTCCCTCTTTCTCTCAAACCGATGCTTATATCTTCTTCCAATGTTTTCTTTAGCCTTCCAAACAAACTTATCTCTCACCAGGTCTTGAGTTAATCCCTCTTTCTCTCAAACCGATGCTTATATCTTCTTCCAATGTTTTCCTTGGCCTTCCAAACAAACTTATCTCTGCCAGGTCTTCATTTGTCCCTCTTTCTCTCAAACCGATGCTTATATCTTCTTCCAATGTTTTCCTTAGCCTTCCAAACAAACCTATCTCTCACCAGGTCTTCATTTCTCCCTCTTTCTCTCAAACCGATGCTTATATCTTCTTCCAATGTTTTCCTTAGCCTTCCAAACAAACTTATCTCTCACCAGGTCTTAATTTGTCCCTCTTTCTCTCAAACCGATGCTTATATCTTCTTCCAATGTTTTCCTTAGCCTTCCAAACAAACTTATCTCTGACCAGGTCTTCAGTTAATCCCTCTTTCTCTCAAACCGATGCTTATATCTTCTTCCAATGTTTTCCTTGGCCTTCCAAACAAACTTATCTCTGACCAGGTCTTCATTTGTCCCTCTTTCTCTCAAACCGATGCTTATATCTTCTTCCAATGTTTTCCTTAGCCTTCCAAACCAACTTATCTCTGACCAGGTCTTTATTTGTCCCTCTTTCTCTCAAACCGATGCTTATATCTTCTTCCAATGTTTTCCTTAGCCTTCCAAACAAACTTATCTCTCACCAGGTCTTCATTTGTCCCTCTTTCTCTCAAACCGATGCTTATATCTTCTTCCAATGTTTTCCTTAGCCTTCCAAACCAACTTATCTCTGACCAGGTCTTCAGTTAATCCCTCTTTCTCTCAAACCGATGCTTATATCTTCTTCCAATGTTTTCCTTGGCCTTCCAAACAAACTTATCTCTGACCAGGTCTTCATTTGTCCCTCTTTCTCTCAAACCGATGCTTATATCTTCTTCCAATGTTTTCCTTAGCCTTCCAAACAAACTTATCTCTCCCCAGGTCTTCATTTGTCCCTCTTTCTCTCAAACCGATGCTTATATCTTCTTCCAATGTTTTCCTTAGCCTTCCAAACAAACTTATCTCTGACCAGGTCTTCAGTTAATCCCTCTTTCTCTCAAACCGATGCTTATATCTTCTTCCAATGTTTTCCTTGGCCTTCCAAACAAACTTATCTCTGACCAGGTCTTCATTTGTCCCTCTTTCTCTCAAACCGATGCTTATATCTTCTTCCAATGTTTTCCTTAGCCTTACAAACAAACTTATCTCTCACCAGGTCTTCATTTGTCCCTCTTTCTATCAAACCGATGCTTATATCTTCTTCCAATGTTTTCCTTAGCCTTCCAAACAAACTTATCTCTGACCAGGTCTTCAGTTAATCCCTCTTTCTCTCAAACCGATGCTTATATCTTCTTCCAATGTTTTCCTTGGCCTTCCAAACCAACTTATCTCTGACCAGGTCTTCATTTGTCCCTCTTTCTCTCAAACCGATGCTTATATCTTCTTCCAATGTTTTCCTT
Source organism: Sepiola atlantica (assembly GCA_963556195.1). Taxonomy (NCBI): domain Eukaryota; kingdom Metazoa; phylum Mollusca; class Cephalopoda; order Sepiida; family Sepiolidae; genus Sepiola; species Sepiola atlantica. Next base: position 66,124,178 of record OY744544.1, read on the forward strand.
AGCCTTCCAAACAAACTTATCTCTCCCCAGGTCTTCATTTGTCCCTCTTTCTCTCAAACCGATGCTTATATCTTCTTCCAATGTTTTCCTTAGCCTTCCAAACAAACTTATCTCTGACCAGGTCTTCAGTTAATCCCTCTTTCTCTCAAACCGATGCTTATATCTTCTTCCAATGTTTTCCTTGGCCTTCCAAACCAACTTATCTCTGACCAGGTCTTCAGTTATTCCCTCTTTCTCTCAAACCGATGCTAATATCTTCTTCCAATTTTTTCCTTGGCCTTCCAAACCAACTTATCTCTCACCAGGTCTTCATTTGTCCCTCTTTCTCTCAAACCGATACTTATACCTTTTTCCAATGTTTTCCTTGGCCTTCCAAACCAACTTATCTCTGACCAGGTCTTTATTTGTCCCTCTTTCTATCAAACCGATGCTTATATCTTCTTCCAATGTTTTCCTTGGCCTTCCAAACCAACTTATCTCTGACCAGGTCTTCAGTTAATCCCTCTTTCTCTCAAACCGATGCTTATATCTTCTTCCAATGTTTTCCTTGGCCTTCCAAACCAACTTATCTCTCACCAGGTCTTTATTTGTCCCTCTTTCTCTCAAACCGATGCTTATACCTTCTTCCAATGTTTATCTTAGCCTTCCAAACAAACTTATCTCTGACCAGGTCTTCAGTTAATCCTTCTTTCTCTCAAACCGATGCTTATACCTTCTTCCAATGTTTTCCTTAGCCTTCCAAACAAACTTATCTCTGACCAGGTCTTTATTTGTCCCTCTTTCTCTCAAACTGATGCTTATATCTTCTTCCAATGTTTTCCTTGGCCTTCCAAACAAACTTATCTCTGACCAGGTCTTCATTTGTCCCTCTTTCTCTCAAACCGATGCTTATATCTTCTTCCAATGTTTTCCTTCGCCTTCCAAACCAACTTATCTCTGACCAGGTCTTCAGTTAATCCCTCTTTCTCTCAAACCGATGCTTATACCTTCTTCCAATGTTTTCCTTGGCCTTCCAAACAAACTTATCTCTGCCAGGTCTTCATTTGTCCCTCTTTCTCTCAAACCGTTGCTTATACCTTCTTCCAATGTTTTTCTTGGCCTTCCAAACCAACTTATCTCTGACCAGGTCTTCATTTGTCCCTCTTTCTATCAAACCGATGCTTATACCTTCTTCCAATGTTTTCCTTGGCCTTCCAAACAAACTTATCTCTGACCAGGTCTTCATTTGTCCCTCTTACTCTACAACCGATGCTTATACCTTCTTCCAATGTTTTCCTTGGCCTTCCAAACAAACTTATCTCTGACCAGGTCTTCATTTGTCCCTCTTTCTCTCAAACCGATGCTTATACCTTCTTCCAATGTTTTCCTTAGCATTCCAAACAAACTTATCTCTGCCAGGTCTTCATTTGTCCCTCTTTCTCTCAAACCGATGCTTATACCTTCTTCCAATGTTTTCCTTAGCATTCCAAACAAACTTATCTCTGCCAGGTCTTCATTTCTCCCTCTTTCTCTCAAACCGATGCTTATACCTTCTTCCAATGTTTTCCTTGGCTTTCACAACCAACTTATCTCTGCCAGGTCTTCATTTGTCCCTCTTTCTCTCAAACCGTTGCTTATACCTTCTTCCAATGTTTTCCTTGGTCTTCCAAACCAACTTATCTCTGACCAGGTCTTCATTTGTCCCTCTTTCTCTCAACCCAATACTTATACCTTCTTCCAATGTTTTCCTTAGCCTCCCAAACAAACTTATCTCTGCCAGGTCTTCATTTGTCCCTCTTTCTCTCAAACCGATGCTTATACCTTCTTCCAATGTTTTCCTTAGCATTCCAAACAAACTTATCTCTGCCAGGTCTTCATTTGTCCCTCTTTCTCTCAAACCGATGCTTATACCTTCTTCCAATGTTTTCCTTGGCTTTCCAAACCAACTTATCTCTGCCAGGTCTTCATTTGTCCCTCTTTCTCTCAAACCGTTGCTTATACCTTCTTCCAATGTTTTCCTTGGTCTTCCAAACCAACTTATCTCTGACCAGGTCTTCATTTGTCCCTCTTTCTCTCAAACCGATGCTTATACCTTCTTCCAATGTTTTCCTTAGCATTCCAAACAAACTTATCTCTGCCAGGTCTTCATTTGTCCCTCTTTCTCTCAAACCGATGCTTATACCTTCTTCCAATGTTTTCCTTAGCATTCCAAACAAACTTATCTCTGCCAGGTCTTCATTTGTCCCTCTTTCTCTCAACCCAATACTTATACCTTCTTCCAATGTTTTCCTTAGCCTCCTAAACAAACTTATCTCTGCCAGGTCTTCATTTGTCCCTCTTTCTCTCAAACCGATGCTTATACCTTCTTCCAATGTTTTCCTTAGCATTCCAAACAAACTTATCTCTGCCAGGTCTTCATTTGTCCCTCTTTCTCTCAAACCGATGCTTATACCTTCTTCCAATGTTTTCCTTGGCTTTCCAAACCAACTTATCTCTGCCAGGTCTTCATTTGTCCCTCTTTCTCTCAAACCGTTGCTTATACCTTCTTCCAATGTTTTCCTTGGTCTTCCAAACCAACTTATCTCTGACCAGGTCTTCATTTGTCCCTCTTTCTCTCAAACCGATGCTTATACCTTCTTCCAATGTTTTCCTTAGCATTCCAAACAAACTTATCTCGGCCAGGTCTTCATTTGTCCCTCTTTCTCTCAAACCGATGCTTATACCTTCTTCCAATGTTTTCCTTGGTCTTCCAAACGAACTTATCTCTGACCAGGTCTTCATTTGTCCCTCTTTCTCTCAAACCGATGCTTATAACTTCTTCCAATGTTTTCCTTAGCATTCCAAACCAACTTATCTCTGCCAGGTCTTCATTTGTCCCTCTTTCTCTCAAACCGATGCTTATACCTTCTTCCAATGTTTTCCTTAGCATTCCAAACAAACTTATCTCTGCCAGGTCTTCATTTGTCCCTCTTTCTCTCAAACCGATGCTTATACCTTCTTCCAATGTTTTCCTTAGCATTCCAAACAAACTTATCTCTGCCAGGTCTTCATTTGTCCCTCTTTCTCTCAAACCGATGCTTATACCTTCTTCCAATGTTTTCCTTGGTCTTCCAAACCAACTTATCTCTGCCAGGTCTTCATTTGTCCCTCTTTCTCTCAAACCGTTGCTTATACCTTCTTCCAATGTTTTCCTTGGTCTTCCAAACCAACTTATCTCTGACCAGGTCTTCATTTGTCCCTCTTTCTCTCAAACCGATGCTTATACCTTCTTCCAATGTTTTCCTTAGCATTCCAAACAAACTTATCTCTGCCAGGTCTTCATTTGTCCCTCTTTCTCTCAAACCGATGCTTATACCTTCTTCCAATGTTTTCCTTAGCATTCCAAACAAACTTATCTCTGCCAGGTCTTCATTTGTCCCTCTTTCTCTCAAACCGATGCTTATACCTTCTTCCAATGTTTTCCTTAGCATTCCAAACAAACTTATCTCTGCCAGGTCTTCATTTGTCCCTCTTTCTCTCAAACCGATGCTTATACCTTCTTCCAATGTTTTCCTTAGCATTCCTAACAAACTTATCTCTGCCAGGTCTTCATTTGTCCCTCTTTCTCTCAAACCGATGCTTATACCTTCTTCCAATGTTTTCCTTAGCATTCCAAACAAACTTATCTCTGCCAGGTCTTCATTTGTCCCTCTTTCTCTCAAACCGATGCTTATACCTTCTTCCAATGTTTTCCTTGGCTTTCCAAACCAACTTATCTCTGCCAGGTCTTCATTTGTCCCTCTTTCTCTCAAACCGTTGCTTATACCTTCTTCCAATGTTTTCCTTGGTCTTCCAAACCAACTTATCTCTGACCAGGTCTTCATTTGTCCCTCTTTCTCTCAAACCGATGCTTATACCTTCTTCCAATGTTTTCCTTAGCATTCCAAACAAACTTATCTCTGCCAGGTCTTCATTTGTCCCTCTTTCTCTCAAACCGATGCTTATACCTTCTTCCAATGTTTTCCTTAGCATTCCAAACAAACTTATCTCTGCCAGGTCTTCATTTCTCCCTCTTTCTCTCAAACCGATGCTTATACCTTCTTCCAATGTTTTCCTTGGCTTTCCAAACCAACTTATCTCTGCCAGGTCTTCATTTGTCCCTCTTTCTCTCAAACCGTTGCTTATACCTTCTTCCAATGTTTTCCTTGGTCTTCCAAACCAACTTATCTCTGACCAGGTCTTCATTTGTCCCTCTTTCTCTCAACCCAATACTTATACCTTCTTCCAATGTTTTCCTTAGCCTCCCAAACAAACTTATCTCTGCCAGGTCTTCATTTGTCCCTCTTTCTCTCAAACCGATGCTTATACCTTCTTCCAATGTTTTCCTTAGCATTCCAAACAAACTTATCTCTGCCAGGTCTTCATTTGTCCCTCTTTCTCTCAAACCGATGCTTATACCTTCTTCCAATGTTTTCCTTGGCTTTCCAAACCAACTTATCTCTGCCAGGTCTTCATTTGTCCCTCTTTCTCTCAAACCGTTGCTTATACCTTCTTCCAATGTTTTCCTTGGTCTTCCAAACCAACTTATCTCTGACCAGGTCTTCATTTGTCCCTCTTTCTCTCAAACCGATGCTTATACCTTCTTCCAATGTTTTCCTTAGCATTCCAAACAAACTTATCTCTGCCAGGTCTTCATTTGTCCCTCTTTCTCTCAAACCGATGCTTATACCTTCTTCCAATGTTTTCCTTAGCATTCCAAACAAACTTATCTCTGCCAGGTCTTCATTTGTCCCTCTTTCTCTCAAATCGATGCTTATACCTTCTTCCAATGTATTCCTTGGCTTTCCAAACCAACTTATCTCTGCCAGGTCTTCATTTGTCCCTCTTTCTCTCAAACCGTTGCTTATACCTTCTTCCAATGTTTTCCTTGGTCTTCCAAACCAACTTATCTCTGACCAGGTCTTCATTTGTCACTCTTTCTCTCAACCCAATACTTATACCTTCTTCCAATGTTTTCCTTAGCCTCCTAAACAAACTTATCTCTGCCAGGTCTTCATTTGTCCCTCTTTCTCTCAAACCGATGCTTATACCTTCTTCCAATGTTTTCCTTAGCATTCCAAACAAACTTATCTCTGCCAGGTCTTCATTTGTCCCTCTTTCTCTCAAACCGATGCTTATATCTTCTTCCAATGTTTTCCTTGGCTTTCCAAACCAACTTATCTCTGCCAGGTCTTCATTTGTCCCTCTTTCTCTCAAACCGTTGCTTATACCTTCTTCCAATGTTTTCCTTGGTCTTCCAAACCAACTTATCTCTGACCAGGTCTTCATTTGTCCCTCTTTCTCTCAAACCGATGCTTATACCTTCTTCCAATGTTTTCCTTGGTCTTCCAAACAAACTTATCTCTGACCAGGTCTTCATTTGTCCCTCTTTCTCTCAAACCGTTGCTTATACCTTCTTCCAATGTTTTCCTTGGTCTTCCAAACCAACTTATCTCTGACCAGGTCTTCATTTGTCACTCTTTCTCTCAACCCAATACTTATACCTTCTTCCAATGTTTTCCTTAGCCTCCTAAACAAACTTATCTCTGCCAGGTCTTCATTTGTCCCTCTTTCTCTCAAACCGATGCTTATACCTTCTTCCAATGTTTTCCTTAGCATTCCAAACAAACTTATCTCTGCCAGGTCTTCATTTGTCCCTCTTTCTCTCAAACCGATGCTTATATCTTCTTCCAATGTTTTCCTTGGCTTTCCAAACCAACTTATCTCTGCCAGGTCTTCATTTGTCCCTCTTTCTCTCAAACCGATGCTTATACCTTCTTCCAATGTTTTCCTTGGTCTTCCAAACCAACTTATCTCTGACCAGGTCTTCATTTGTCCCTCTTTCTCTCAAACCGATGCTTATACCTTCTTCCAATGTTTTCCTTGGTCTTCCAAACAAACTTATCTCTGACCAGGTCTTCATTTGTCCCTCTTTCTCTCAAACCGTTGCTTATACCTTCTTCCAATGTTTTCCTTGGTCTTCCAAACCAACTTATCTCTGACCAGGTCTTCATTTGTCACTCTTTCTCTCAACCCAATACTTATACCTTCTTCCAATGTTTTCCTTAGCCTCCTAAACAAACTTATCTCTGCCAGGTCTTCATTTGTCCCTCTTTCTCTCAAACCGATGCTTATACCTTCTTCCAATGTTTTCCTTAGCATTCCAAACAAACTTATCTCTGCCAGGTCTTCATTTGTCCCTCTTTCTCTCAAACCGATGCTTATATCTTCTTCCAATGTTTTCCTTGGCTTTCCAAACCAACTTATCTCTGCCAGGTCTTCATTTGTCCCTCTTTCTCTCAAACCGTTGCTTATACCTTCTTCCAATGTTTTCCTTGGTCTTCCAAACCAACTTATCTCTGACCAGGTCTTCATTTGTCCCTCTTTCTCTCAAACCGATGCTTATACCTTCTTCCAATGTTTTCCTTGGTCTTCCAAACCAACTTATCTCTGACCAGGTCTTCATTTGTCCCTCTTTCTCTCAAACCGTTGCTTATACCTTCTTCCAATGTTTTCCTTGGTCTTCCAAACAAACTTATCTCTGCCAGGTCTTCATTTGTCCCTCTTTCTCTCAAACCGTTGCTTATACCTTCTTCCAATGTTTTCCTTGGTCTTCCAAACCAACTTATCTCTGACCAGGTCTTCATTTGTCCCTCTTTCTCTCAAACCGATGCTTATACCTTCTTCCAATGTTTTCCTTAGCATTCCAAACAAACTTATCTCTGCCAGGTCTTCATTTGTCCCTCTTTCTCTCAAACCGATGCTTATACCTTCTTCCAATGTTTTCCTTGGTCTTCCAAACCAACTTATCTCTGACCAGGTCTTCATTTGTCCCTCTTTCTCTCAAACCGATGCTTATAACTTCTTCCAATGTGTTCCTTAGCATTCCAAACCAACTTATCTCTGCCAGGTCTTCATTTGTCCCTCTTTCTCTCAAACCGATGCTTATACCTTCTTCCAATGTTTTCCTTAGCATTCCAAACAAACTTATCTCTGCCAGGTCTTCATTTGTCCCTCTTTCTCTCAAACCGATGCTTATACCTTCTTCCAATGTTTTCCTTAGCATTCCAAACAAACTTATCTCTGCCAGGTCTTCATTTGTCCCTCTTTCTCTCAAACCGATGCTTATACCTTCTTCCAATGTTTTCCTTGGTCTTCCAAACCAACTTATCTCTGCCAGGTCTTCATTTGTCCCTCTTTCTCTCAAACCGTTGCTTATACCTTCTTCCAATGTTTTCCTTGGTCTTCCAAACCAACTTATCTCTGACCAGGTCTTCATTTGTCCCTCTTTCTCTCAAACCGATGCTTATACCTTCTTCCAATGTTTTCCTTAGCATTCCAAACAAACTTATCTCTGCCAGGTCTTCATTTGTCCCTCTTTCTCTCAAACCGATGCTTATACCTTCTTCCAATGTTTTCCTTAGCATTCCAAACAAACTTATCTCTGCCAGGTCTTCATTTGTCCCTCTTTCTCTCAAACCGATGCTTATACCTTCTTCCAATGTTTTCCTTAGCATTCCAAACAAACTTATCTCTGCCAGGTCTTCATTTGTCCCTCTTTCTCTCAAACCGATGCTTATACCTTCTTCCAATGTTTTCCTTGGTTTTCCAAACAAACTTATCTCTGCCAGGTCTTCATTTGTCCCTCTTTCTCTCAAACCGTTGCTTATACCTTCTTCCAATGTTTTCCTTGGTCTTCCAAACCAACTTATCTCTGACCAGGTCTTCATTTGTCCCTCTTTCTCTCAAACCGATGCTTATACCTTCTTCCAATGTTTTCCTTGGTCTTCCAAACCAACTTATCTCTGACCAGGTCTTCATTTGTCCCTCTTTCTCTCAAACCGATGCTTATACCTTCTTCCAATGTTTTCCTTAGCATTCCAAACAAACTTATCTTCGCCAGGTCTTCATTTGTCCCTCTTTCTCTCAAACCGATGCTTATACCTTCTTCCAATGTTTTCCTTAGCATTCCAAACAAACTTATCTCTGCCAGGTCTTCATTTGTCCCTCTTTCTCTCAAACCGATGCTTATACCTTCTTCCAATGTTTTCCTTAGCATTCCAAACAAACTTATCTCTGCCAGGTTTTCATTTGTCCCTCTTTCTCTCAAACCGATGCTTATACCTTCTTCCAATGTTTTCCTTAGCATTCCAAACAAACTTATCTCTGACCAGGTCTTCATTTGTCCCTCTTTCTCTCAAACCGATGCTTATACCTTCTTCCAATGTTTTCCTTGGCCTTCCAAACCAACTTATCTCTGACCAGGTCTTCATTTGTCCCTCTTTCTCTCAAACCGATGCTTATACCTTCTTCCAATGTTTTCCTTGGCCTTCCAAACCAACTTATCTCTGACCAGGTCTTCATTTGTCCCTCTTTCTATCAAACCGATGCTTATACCTTCTTCCAATGTTTTCCTTGGCTTTCCAAACAAACTTATCTCTGCCAGGTCTTCATTTGTCCCTCTTTCTCTCAAACCGTTGCTTATACCTTCTTCCAATGTTTTCCTTGGCCTTCCAAACCAACTTATCTCTGCCAGGTCTTCATTTGTCCCTCTTTCTCTCAAACCGATGCTTATACCTTCTTCTAATGATTTCCTTGGCCTTCCAAACAAACTTATCTCTGACCAGGTCTTCATTTGTCCCTCTTTCTCTCAAACCGATGCTTATATCTTCTTCCAATGTTTTCCTTAGCCTTCCAAACAAACTTATCTCTCACCAGGTCTTCAGTAAATCCCTCTTTCTCTCAAACCGATGCTTATATCTTCTTCCAATGTTTTCCTTGGCCTTCCAAACAAACTTATCTCTGACCAGGTCTTCATTTGTCTTTCTTTCTCTCAAACCGATGCTTATATCTTCTTCCAATGTTTTCCTTAGCCTTCCAAACAAACTTATCTCTGACCAGGTCTTCAGTTAATCCCATGTTCTCTCAAACCGATGCTTATATCTTCTTCCAATATTTTCCTTGGCCTTCCAAACCAACTTATCTCTCACCAGGTCTTCATTTGTCCCTCTTTCTCTCAAAACGATACTTATACCTTCTTCCAATGTTTTCCTTGGCCTTCCAAACCAACTTATCTCGGACCAGGTCTTTATTTGTCCCTCTTTCTATTAAACCGATGCTTATATCTTCTTCCAATGTTTTCCTTGGCCTTCCAAACCAACTTATCTCTGACCAGGTCTTCAGTTAATCCCTCTTTCTCTCAAACCGATGCTTATATCTTCTTCCAATGTTTTCCTTGGCCTTCAAAACCAACTTATCTCTCACCAGGTCTTCATTTGTCCCTCTTTCTCTCAAACCGATACTTATACCTTCTTCCAATGTTTTCCTTGGCCTTCCAAACAAACTTATCTCTGCCAGGTCTTCATTTAGCCTCTTTCTCTCAAACCGATGCTTATACCTTCTTCCAATGTTTTCCTTAGCCTTCTAAACAAACTTATCTCTGACCAGGTCTTCAGTTAATCTTTCTTTCTCTCAAACCGATGCTTATACCTTCTTCCAATGTTTTCCTTAGCCTTCCAAACAAACTTATCTCTGACCAGGTCTTTATTTGTCCCTCTTTCTCTCAAACCGATGCTTATACCTTCTTCCAATGTTTTCCTTAGCCTTCCAAACAAACTTATCTCTCACCAGGTCTTCATTTGTCCCTCTTTCTCTCAAACCGATGCTTATATCTTCTTCCAATGTTTTCCTTAGCCTTCCAAACCAACTTATCTCTGACCAGGTCTTCAGTTAATCCCTCCTTTTCTCAAACCGATGCTTATACCTTCTTCCAATGTTTTTCTTAGCCTTCCAAACAAACTTATCTCTGACCAGGTCTTCATTTGTCCCTCTTACTCTAAAACCGATGCTTATATCTTCTTCCAATGTTTTCCTTAGCCTTCCAAACAAACTTATCTCTCACCAGGTCTTCATTTGTCCCTCTTTCTCTCAAACCGATGCTTATATCTTCTTCCAATGTTTTCCTTAGCCTTCCAAACCAACTTATCTCTGACCAGGTCTTCATTTGTCCCTCTTTCTCTCAAACCGATGCTTATATCTTCTTCCAATGTTTTCCTTAGCCTTCCAAACAAACTTATCTCTCACCAGGTCTTCATTTGTCCCTCTTTCTCTCAAACTGATGCTTATATCTTCTTCCAATGTCTTCCTTACCCTTTCAAACAAACTTATCTCTCACAAGGTCTTCATTTGTCCCTCTTTCTCTCAAACCGATGCTTATATCTTCTTCCAATGTTTTCCTTAGCCTTCCAAACAAACTTATCTCTCACCAGGTCTTGAGTTAATCCCTCTTTCTCTCAAACCGATGCTTATATCTTCTTCCAATGTTTTCCTTGGCCTTCCAAACAAACTTATCTCTGCCAGGTCTTCATTTGTCCCTCTTTCTCTCAAACCGATGCTTATATCTTCTTCCAATGTTTTCCTTAGCCTTCCAAACAAACCTATCTCTCACCAGGTCTTCATTTCTCCCTCTTTCTCTCAAACCGATGCTTATATCTTCTTCCAATGTTTTCCTTAGCCTTCCAAACAAACTTATCTCTCACCAGGTCTTCATTTGTCCCTCTTTCTCTCAAACCGATGCTTATATCTTCTTCCAATGTTTTCCTTAGCCTTCCAAACAAACTTATCTCTGACCAGGTCTTCAGTTAATCCCTCTTTCTCTCAAACCGATGCTTATATCTTCTTCCAATGTTTTCCTTGGCCTTCCAAACAAACTTATCTCTGACCAGGTCTTCATTTGTCCCTCTTTCTCTCAAACCGATGCTTATATCTTCTTCCAATGTTTTCCTTAGCCTTCCAAACAAACTTATCTCTCACCAGGTCTTCATTTGTCCCTCTTTCTCTCAAACCGATGCTTATATCTTCTTCCAACGTTTTCCTTAGCCTTCCAAACAAACTTATCTCTGACCAGGTCTTCAGTTAATCCCTCTTTCTCTCAAACCGATGCTTATATCTTCTTCCAATGTTTTCCTTGGCCTTCCAAACAAACTTATCTCTCACCAGGTCTTCATTTGTCCCTCTTTCTCTCAAACCGATGCTTATATCTTCTTCCAATGTTTTCCTTAGCCATCCAAACAAACTTATCTCTCACCAGGTCTTGAGTTAATCCCTCTTTCCCTCAAACCGATGCTTATATCTTCTTCCAATGTTTTCCTTGGCCTTCCAAACAAACTTATCTCTGACCAGGTCTTCATTTGTCCCTCTTTCTCTCAAACCGATGCTTATATCTTCTTCCAATGTTTTCCTTAGCCTTCCAAACAAACTTATCTCTCTCCAGGTCTTCATTTGTCCCTCTTTGTCTCAAACCGATGCTTATATCTTCTTCCAATGTTTTCCTTAGCCTTCCAAACAAACTTATATCTCACCAGGTCTTAATTTGTCCCTCTTTCTCTCAAACCGATGCTTATATCTTCTTCCAATGTTTTCCTTAGCCTTCCAAACAAACTTATCTCTGCCCAGGTCTTCAGTTAATCCCTCTTTCTCTCAAACCGATGCTTATATCTTCTTCCAATGTTTTCCTTGGCCTTCCAAACAAACTTATCTCTGACCAGGTCTTCATTTGTCCCTCTTTCTCTCAAACCGATGCTTATATCTTCTTCCAATGTTTTCCTTAGCCTTCCAAACCAACTTATCTCTGACCAGGTCTTTATTTGTCCCTCTTTCTCTCAAACCGATGCTCATATCTTCTTCCAATGTTTTCCTTAGCCTTCCAAACAAACTTATCTCTCACCAGGTCTTCATTTGTCCCTCTTTCTCTCAAACCGATGCTTATATCTTCTTCCAATGTTTTCCTTAGCCTTCCAAACAAACTTATCTCTGACCAGGTCTTCAGTTAATCCCTCTTTCTCTCAAACCGATGCTTATATCTTCTTCCAATGTTTTCCTTGGCCTTCCAAACAAACTTATCTCTGACCAGGTCTTCATTTGTCCCTCTTTCTCTCAAACCGATGCTTATATCTTCTTCCAATGTTTTCCTTAGCCTTACAAACAAACTTATCTCTCACCAGGTCTTCATTTGTCCCTCTTTCTATCAAACCGATGCTTATATCTTCTTCCAATGTTTTCCTTAGCCTTCCAAACAAACTTATCTCTGACCAGGTCTTCAGTTAATCCCTCTTTCTCTCAAACCGATGCTTATATCTTCTTCCAATGTTTTCCTTGGCCTTCCAAACCAACTTATCTCTGACCAGGTCTTCATTTGTCCCTCTTTCTCTCAAACCGATGCTTATATCTTCTTCCAATGTTTTCCTTAGCCTTCCAAACAAACTTATCTCTCCCCAGGTCTTCATTTGTCCCTCTTTCTCTCAAACCGATGCTTATATCTTCTTCCAATGTTTTCCTTAGCCTTCCAAACAAACTTATCTCTGACCAGGTCTTCAGTTAATCCCTCTTTCTCTCAAACCGATGCTTATATCTTCTTCCAATGTTTTCCTTAGCCTTCCAAACCAACTTATCTCTGACCAGGTCTTCAGTTATTCCCTCTTTCTCTCAAACCGATGCTTATATCTTCTTCCAATTTTTTCCTTGGCCTTCCAAACCAACTTATCTCTCACCAGGTCTTCATTTGTCCCTCTTTCTCTCAAACCGATACTTATACCTTTTTCCAATGTTTTCCTTGGCCTTCCAAACCAACTTATCTCTGACCAGGTCTTTATTTGTCCCTCTTTCTATCAAACCGATGCTTATATCTTCTTCCAATGTTTTCCTTGGCCTTCCAAACCAACTTATCTCTGACCAGGTCTTCAGTTAATCCCTCTTTCTCTCAAACCGATGCTTATATCTTCTTCCAATGTTTTCCTTGGCCTTCCAAACCAACTTATCTCTCACCAGGTCTTTATTTGTCCCTCTTTCTCTCAAACCGATGCTTATACCTTCTTCCAATGTTTTCCTTAGCCTTCCAAACAAACTTATCTCTGACCAGGTCTTCAGTTAATCCTTCTTTCTCTCAAACCGATGCTTATACCTTCTTCCAATGTTTTCCTTAGCCTTCCAAACAAACTTATCTCTGACCAGGTCTTTATTTGTCCCTCTTTCTCTCAAACTGATGCTTATATCTTCTTCCAATGTTTTCCTTGGCCTTCCAAACAAACTTATCTCTGACCAGGTCTTCATTTGTCCCTCTTTCTCTCAAACCGATGCTTATATCTTCTTCCAATGTTTTCCTTCGCCTTCCAAACCAACTTATCTCTGACCAGGTCTTCAGTTAATCCCTCTTTCTCTCAAACCGATGCTTATACCTTCTTCCAATGTTTTCCTTGGCCTTCCAAACAAACTTATCTCTGCCAGGTCTTCATTTGTCCCTCTTTCTCTCAAACCGTTGCTTATACCTTCTTCCAATGTTTTCCTTGGCCTTCCAAACCAACTTATCTCTGACCAGGTCTTCATTTGTCCCTCTTTCTATCAAACCGATGCTTATACCTTCTTCCAATGTTTTCCTTGGCCTTCCAAACCAACTTATCTCTGACCAGGTCTTCATTTGTCCCTCTTTCTCTCAAACCGATACTTATACCTTCTTCCAATGTTTTCCTTGGCCTTCCAAACAAACTTATCTCTGCCAGGTCTTCATTTGTCCCTCTTTCTCTCAAACCGATACTTATACCTTCTTCCAATGTTTTCCTTGGCCTTCCAAACAAACTTATCTCTGCCAGGTCTTCATTTGTCCCTCTTTCTCTCAAACCGATGCTTATACCTTCTTCCAATGTTTTCCTTGGCCTTCCAAACAAACTTATCTCTGACCAGGTCTTCAGTTAATCCCTCTTTCTCTCAAACCGATGCTTATACCTTCTTCCAATGTTTTCCTTAGCCTTCCAAACAAACTTATCTCTGACCAGGTCTTCAGTTAATCCCTCTTTCTCTCAAACCGATTCTTATATCTACTTCCAATGTTTTCCTTGGCCTTCCAAACCAACTTATCTCTGACCAGGTCTTCAGTTAATCCCTCTTTCTCTCAAACCGATGCTTATACCTTCTTCCAATGTTTTCCTTAGCCTTCCAAACCAACTTATCTCTCACCAGGTCTTCAGTTAATCCCTCTTTCTCTCAAACCGATGCTTATGTCTTCTTCCAATGTTTTCCTTGGCCTTCCAAACCAACTAATCTCTGACCAGGTCTTCATTTATCCCTCTTTCTCTCAAACCGATGCTTATACCTTCTTCCAATGTTTTCCTTAGCCTTCCAAACAAACTTATCTCTGCCCAGGTCTTCATTTGTCCCTCCTTCTCTCAAACCGATGCTTATATCTTCTTCCAATGTTTTTCTTGGCCTTCCAAACAAACTTATCTCTGACCAGGTCTTCATTTGTCCCTCTTTCTCTCAAACCGATGCTTATATCTTCTTCCAATGTTTTCCTTAGCCTTCCAAACAAACTTATCTCTGCCCAGGTCTTCATTTGTCCCTCTTTCTCTCAAACCGATGCTTATACCTTCTTCCAATGTTTTTCTTGGCCTTCCAAACAAACTTATCTCTGACCAGGTCTTCATTTGTCCCTCTTTCTCTCAAACCGATGCTTATATCTTCTTCCAATGTTTTCCTTAGCCTTCCAAACAAACTTATCTCTGACCAGGTCTTCATTTGTCCCTCTTTCTCTCAAACCGATGCTTATACCTTCTTCCAATGTTTTCCTTAGCCTTCCAAACAAACTTATCTCTGACCAGGTCTTCAGTTATCCCTCTTTCTCTCAAACCGATGCTTATATCTTCTTCCAATGTTTTCCTTAGCCTTCCAAACAAACTTATCTCTGACCAGGTCTTCAGTTAATCCCTCTTTCTCTCAAACCAATGCTTATACCTTCTTCCAATGTTTTCCTCTGCCTTCCAAACAAACTTATCTCTGACCAGGTCTTCAGGTATCCCTCTTTCTATCAAACCGATGCTTATACCTTCTTCCAATGTTTTCCTTAGCATTCCAAACAAACTTATCTCTGCCAGGTCTTCATTTGTCCCTCTTTCTCTCAAACCGTTGCTTATACCTTCTTCCAATGTTTTCCTTGGCCTTCCAAACCAACTTATCTCTGACCAGGTCTTCATTTGTCCCTCTTTCTCTCAAACCGATGCTTATACCTTCTTCCAATGTTTTCCTTGGCCTTCCAAACAAACTTATCTCTGACCAGGTCTTCATTTGTCCCTCTTTCTATCAAAACGATGCTTATACCTTCTTCCAATGTTTTCCTTGGCCTTCCAAACAAACTTATCGCTGACCAGGTCTTCATTTGTCCCTCTTTCTCTCAAACCGATGCTTATACCTTCTTCCAATGTTTTCCTTGGCCTTCCAAACAAACTTATCTCTGACCAGGTCTTCATTTGTCCCTCTTTCTCTCAAACCGATGCTTATACTTTCTTCTAATGTTTTCCTTAGCCTTGTAAACAAACTTATCTCTGACCAGGTCTTCAGTTAATCCCTCTTTCTCTCAAACCGATGCTTATACCTTCTTCCAAGTTTTTCCTTAGCCTTCCAAACAAACTTATCTCTGACCAGGTCTTCAGTTAATCCCTCTTTCTCTCAAACCGATTCTTATATCTTCTTCCAATGTTTTCCTTGGCCTTCCAAACCAACTTATCTCTGACCAGGTCTTCAGTTAATCCCTCTTTCTCTCAAACCGATGCTTATACCTTCTTCCAATGTTTTCCTTAGCCTTCCAAACAAACTTATCTTTCACCAGGTCTTCATTTGTCCCTCTTTCTCTCAAACCGATGCTTATGTCTTCTTCCAATGTTTTCCTTGGCCTTCCAAACAAACTTATCTCTGACCAGGTCTTCATTTATCCCTCTTTCTCTCAAACCGATGCTTATACCTTCTTCCAATGTTTTCGTTAGCCTTCCAAACAAACTTATCTCTGACCAGGTCTTCAGTTAATCCCTCTTTCTCTCAAACCGATGCTTATACTTTCTTCCAATGTTTTCCTTAGCCTTCCAAACCAACTTATCTCTGACCAGGTCTTCAGTTAATCCCTCTTTCTCTCAAACCGATGCTTATACCTTCTTCCAATGTTTTTCTTAGCCTTCCAAACAAACTTATCTCTGACCAGGTCTTCATTTGTCCCTCTTTCTCTCAAACCGATGCTTATATCTTCTTCCAATGTTTTCCTTAGCGTTCCAAACAAACTTATCTCTGACCAGGTCTTCATTTGTCCCTCTTTCTCTCAAACCGATGCTTATACCTTCTTCCAATGTTTTCCTTAGCCTTCCAAACCAACTTATCTCTGACCAGGTCTTCAGTTAATCCCTCTTTCTCTCAAACCGATGCTTATACCTTCATTCCAATGTTTTACTTAGCCCTCCAAACAAACTTATCTCTGACCAGGTCTTCAGTTAATCCCTCTTTCTCTCAAACCGATGCTTATATCTTCTTCCAATGTTTTCCTTGGCCTTCCAAACAAACTTATCTCTGACCAGGTCTTCATTTTTCCCTCTTTCTCTCAAACCGATGCTTATATCTTCTTCCAATGTTTTCCTTAGCCTTCCAAACCAACTTATCTCTGACCAGGTCTTCAGTTAATCCCTCTTTCTCTCAAACCGATGCTTATACCTTCTTCCAATGTTTTCCTTGGCCTTCCAAACAAACTTATCTCTGCCAGGTCTTCATTTGTCCCTCTTTCTCTCAAACCGATGCTTATATCTTCTTCCAATGTTTTCCTTAGCCTTCCAAACAAACTTATCTCTGACCAGGTCTTCATTTGTCCCTCTTTCTATCAAACCGATGCTTATATCTTTTTCCAATGTTTTCCTTAGCCTTCCAAACCAACTTATCTCTGACCAGGTCTTCAGTTAATCCCTCTTTTTCTCAAACCGATGCTTATACCGTCATTCCAATGTTTTACTTAGCCCTCCAAACAAACTTATCTCTGACCAGGTCTTCAGTTAATCCCTCTTTCTCTCAAACCGATGCTTATACCTTCTTCTAATGTTTTCCTTAGCCTTCCAAACAAACTTATCTCAGACCAGGTCTTCAGTTAATCCCTCTTTCTCTCAAACCGATGCTTATACCTTCTTCCTATGTTTTCCTTGGCCTTCCAAACAAACTTATCTCTGACCAGGTCTTCATTTGTCCCTCTTTCTATCAAACCGATGCTTATATCTTCTTCCAATGTTTTCCTTAGCCTTCCAAACCAACTTATCTCTGACCAGGTCTTCAGTTAATCCCTCTTTCTCTCAAACCGATGCTTATACCTTCTTCCAATGTTTTCCTTGGCCTTCCAAACCAACTTATCTCTGACCAGGTCTTCAGTTAATCCCTCTTTCTATCAAACCGATGCTTATATCTTCTTCCAATGTTTTCCTTAGCCTTCCAAACCAAGTTATCTCTGACCAGGTCTTCAGTTAATCCCTCTTTCACTCAAACCGATGCTTATACCTTCTTCCAATGTTTTCCTTAGCCTTCCAAACAAACTTATCTCTGACCAGGTCTTAATTTGTCCCTCTTTCTATCAAACCGATGCTTATATCTTCTTCCAATGTTTTCCTTAGCCTTCCAAACAAACTTAACTCTGACCAGGTCTTCATTTGTCCCTCTTTCTCTCAAACCGATGCTTATACCTTCTTCCAATGTTTTCCTTAGCCTTCCAAACCAAGTTATCTCTGACCAGGTCTTCAGTTAATCTTTCTTTCTCTCAAACCGATGCATATACCTTCTTCCAATGTTTTCCTTAGCATTCCAAACAAACTTATCTCTGCCAGGTCTTCATTTGTCCCTCTTTCTCTCAAACCGATGCTTATACCTTCTTCCAATATTTTCCTTGGCCTTCCAAACAAACTTATCTCTGCCAGGTCTTCATTTGTCCCTCTTTCTCTCAAACCGATGCTTATACCTTCTTCCAATGTTTTCCTTAGCATTCCAAACAAACTTATCTCTGCCAGGTCTTCATTTGTCCCTCTTTCTCTCAAACCGATGCTTATACCTTCTTCCAATGTTTTCCTTAGCATTCCAAACAAACTTATCTCTGACCAGGTCTTCATTTGTCTCTCTTTCTCTCAAACCGATGCTTATACCTTCTTCCAATGTTTTCCTTGGCCTTCCAAACCAACTTATCTCTGACCAGGTCTTCATTTGTCCCTCTTTCTCTCAAACCGATGCTTATACCTTCTTCCAATGTTTTCCTTGGCCTTCCAAACCAACTTATCTCTGACCAGGTCTTAATTTGTCCCTCTTTCTATCAAACCGATGCTTATACCTTCTTCCAATGTTTTCCTTGGCTTTCCAAACAAACTTATCTCTGCCAGGTCTTCATTTGTCCCTCTTTCTCTCAAACCGTTGCTTATACCTTCTTCCAATGTTTTCCTTGGCCTTCCAAACCAACTTATCTCTGCCAGGTCTTCATTTGTCCCTCTTTCTCTCAAACCGATGCTTATACCTTCTTCTAATGATTTCCTTGGCCTTCCAAACAAACTTATCTCTGACCAGGTCTTCATTTGTCCCTCTTTCTCTCAAACCGATGCTTATATCTTCTTCCAATGTTTTCCTTAGCCTTCCAAACAAACTTATCTCTCACCAGGTCTTCAGTAAATCCCTCTTTCTCTCAAACCGATGCTTATATCTTCTTCCAATGTTTTCCTTGGCCTTCTAAACAAACTTATCTCTGACCAGGTCTTCATTTGTCCCTCTTTCTCTCAAACCGATGCTTATATCTTCTTCCAATGTTTTCCTTAGCCTTCCAAACAAACTTATCTCTCACCAGGTCGTCATTTGTCCCTCTTTCTCTCAAACCGATGCTTATATCTTCTTCCAATGTTTTCCTTAGCCTTCCAAACAAACTTATCTCTGACCAGGTCTTCCGTTAATCCAATGTTCTCTCAAACCGATGCTTATATCTTCTTCCAATATTTTCCTTGGCCTTCCAAACCAACTTATCTCTCACCAGGTCTTCATTTGTCCCTCTTTCTCTCAAAACAATACTTATACCTTCTTCCAATGTTTTCCTTGGCCTTCCAAACCAACTTATCTCTGACCAGGTCTTTATTTGTCCCTCTTTCTCTCAAACCGATGCTTATATCTTCTTCCAATGTTTTCCTTGGCCTTCCAAACCAACTTATCTCTGACCAGGTCTTCAGTTAATCCCTCTTTCTCTCAAACCGATGCTTATATCTTCTTCCAATGTTTTCCTTGGCCTTCAAAACCAACTTATCTCTCCCCAGGTCTTCATTTGTCCCTCTTTCTCTCAAACCGATACTTATACCTTCTTCCAATGTTTTCCTTGGCCTTCCAAACAAACTTATCTCTGCCAGGTCTTCATTTAGCCTCTTTCTCTCAAACCGATGCTTATACCTTCTTCCAATGTTTTCCTTAGCCTTCTAAACAAACTTATCTCTGACCAGGTCTTCAGTTAATCTTTCTTTCTCTCAAACCGATGCTTATACCTTCTTCCAATGTTTTCCTTAGCCTTCCAAACAAACTTATCTCTGACCAGGTCTTCATTTGTCCCTCTTTCTCTCAAACCGATGCTTATACCTTTTTCCAATGTTTTCCTTAGCCTTCCAAACCAACTTATCTCTGACCAGGTCTTCAGTTAATCCCTCCTTTTCTCAAACCGATGCTTATACCTTCTTCCAATGTTTTTCTTAGCCTTCCAAACAAACTTATCTCTGACCAGGTCTTCATTTGTCCTTCTTACTCTAAAACCGATGCTTATATCTTCTTCCAATGTTTTCCTTAGCCTTCCAAACAAACTTATCTCTCACCAGGTCTTCATTTGTCCCTCTTTCTCTCAAACCGATGCTTATATCTTCTTCCAATGTCTTCCTTACCCTTCCAAACAAACTTATCTCTCACC
The DNA here is from genome assembly GCA_963556195.1 of Sepiola atlantica. Classification (NCBI taxonomy): domain Eukaryota; kingdom Metazoa; phylum Mollusca; class Cephalopoda; order Sepiida; family Sepiolidae; genus Sepiola; species Sepiola atlantica. The sequence continues at coordinate 66,143,931 of OY744544.1, forward strand.
AGGTCTTCATTTGTCCCTCTTTCTCTCAAACCGATGCTTATATCTTCTTCCAATGTTTTCTTTAGCCTTCCAAACAAACTTATCTCTCACCAGGTCTTGAGTTAATCCCTCTTTCTCTCAAACCGATGCTTATATCTTCTTCCAATGTTTTCCTTGGCCTTCCAAACAAACTTATCTCTGCCAGGTCTTCATTTGTCCCTCTTTCTCTCAAACCGATGCTTATATCTTCTTCCAATGTTTTCCTTAGCCTTCCAAACAAACCTATCTCTCACCAGGTCTTCATTTCTCCCTCTTTCTCTCAAACCGATGCTTATATCTTCTTCCAATGTTTTCCTTAGCCTTCCAAACAAACTTATCTCTCACCAGGTCTTAATTTGTCCCTCTTTCTCTCAAACCGATGCTTATATCTTCTTCCAATGTTTTCCTTAGCCTTCCAAACAAACTTATCTCTGACCAGGTCTTCAGTTAATCCCTCTTTCTCTCAAACCGATGCTTATATCTTCTTCCAATGTTTTCCTTGGCCTTCCAAACAAACTTATCTCTGACCAGGTCTTCATTTGTCCCTCTTTCTCTCAAACCGATGCTTATATCTTCTTCCAATGTTTTCCTTAGCCTTCCAAACCAACTTATCTCTGACCAGGTCTTTATTTGTCCCTCTTTCTCTCAAACCGATGCTTATATCTTCTTCCAATGTTTTCCTTAGCCTTCCAAACAAACTTATCTCTCTCCAGGTCTTCATTTGTCCCTCTTTCTCTCAAACCGATGCTTATATCTTCTTCCAATGTTTTCCTTAGCCTTCCAAACCAACTTATCTCTGACCAGGTCTTCAGTTAATCCCTCTTTCTCTCAAACCGATGCTTATATCTTCTTCCAATGTTTTCCTTGGCCTTCCAAACAAACTTATCTCTGACCAGGTCTTCATTTGTCCCTCTTTCTCTCAAACCGATGCTTATATCTTCTTCCAATGTTTTCCTTAGCCTTCCAAACAAACTTATCTCTCCCCAGGTCTTCATTTGTCCCTCTTTCTCTCAAACCGATGCTTATATCTTCTTCCAATGTTTTCCTTAGCCTTCCAAACAAACTTATCTCTGACCAGGTCTTCAGTTAATCCCTCTTTCTCTCAAACCGATGCTTATATCTTCTTCCAATGTTTTCCTTGGCCTTCCAAACAAACTTATCTCTGACCAGGTCTTCATTTGTCCCTCTTTCTCTCAAACCGATGCTTATATCTTCTTCCAATGTTTTCCTTAGCCTTACAAACAAACTTATCTCTCACCAGGTCTTCATTTGTCCCTCTTTCTATCAAACCGATGCTTATATCTTCTTCCAATGTTTTCCTTAGCCTTCCAAACAAACTTATCTCTGACCAGGTCTTCAGTTAATCCCTCTTTCTCTCAAACCGATGCTTATATCTTCTTCCAATGTTTTCCTTGGCCTTCCAAACCAACTTATCTCTGACCAGGTCTTCATTTGTCCCTCTTTCTCTCAAACCGATGCTTATATCTTCTTCCAATGTTTTCCTTAGCCTTCCAAACAAACTTATCTCTCCCCAGGTCTTCATTTGTCCCTCTTTCTCTCAAACCGATGCTTATATCTTCTTCCAATGTTTTCCTTAGCCTTCCAAACAAACTTATCTCTGACCAGGTCTTCAGTTAATCCCTCTTTCTCTCAAACCGATGCTTATATCTTCTTCCAATGTTTTCCTTGGCCTTCCAAACCAACTTATCTCTGACCAGGTCTTCAGTTATTCCCTCTTTCTCTCAAACCGATGCTAATATCTTCTTCCAATTTTTTCCTTGGCCTTCCAAACCAACTTATCTCTCACCAGGTCTTCATTTGTCCCTCTTTCTCTCAAACCGATACTTATACCTTTTTCCAATGTTTTCCTTGGCCTTCCAAACCAACTTATCTCTGACCAGGTCTTTATTTGTCCCTCTTTCTATCAAACCGATGCTTATATCTTCTTCCAATGTTTTCCTTGGCCTTCCAAACCAACTTATCTCTGACCAGGTCTTCAGTTAATCCCTCTTTCTCTCAAACCGATGCTTATATCTTCTTCCAATGTTTTCCTTGGCCTTCCAAACCAACTTATCTCTCACCAGGTCTTTATTTGTCCCTCTTTCTCTCAAACCGATGCTTATACCTTCTTCCAATGTTTATCTTAGCCTTCCAAACAAACTTATCTCTGACCAGGTCTTCAGTTAATCCTTCTTTCTCTCAAACCGATGCTTATACCTTCTTCCAATGTTTTCCTTAGCCTTCCAAACAAACTTATCTCTGACCAGGTCTTTATTTGTCCCTCTTTCTCTCAAACTGATGCTTATATCTTCTTCCAATGTTTTCCTTGGCCTTCCAAACAAACTTATCTCTGACCAGGTCTTCATTTGTCCCTCTTTCTCTCAAACCGATGCTTATATCTTCTTCCAATGTTTTCCTTCGCCTTCCAAACCAACTTATCTCTGACCAGGTCTTCAGTTAATCCCTCTTTCTCTCAAACCGATGCTTATACCTTCTTCCAATGTTTTCCTTGGCCTTCCAAACAAACTTATCTCTGCCAGGTCTTCATTTGTCCCTCTTTCTCTCAAACCGTTGCTTATACCTTCTTCCAATGTTTTTCTTGGCCTTCCAAACCAACTTATCTCTGCCCAGGTCTTCATTTGTCCCTCTTTCTATCAAACCGATGCTTATACCTTCTTCCAATGTTTTCCTTGGCCTTCCAAACAAACTTATCTCTGACCAGGTCTTCATTTGTCCCTCTTACTCTACAACCGATGCTTATACCTTCTTCCAATGTTTTCCTTGGCCTTCCAAACAAACTTATCTCTGACCAGGTCTTCATTTGTCCCTCTTTCTCTCAAACCGATGCTTATACCTTCTTCCAATGTTTTCCTTAGCCTTCCAAACAAACTTATCTCTGCCAGGTCTTCATTTGTCCCTCTTTCTCTCAAACTGATACTTATACCTTCTTCCAATGTTTTCCTTGGCCTTCCAAACCAACTTATCTCTGACCAGGTCTTCATTTGTCCCTCTTTCTCTCAACCCAATACTTATACCTTCTTCCAATGTTTTTCTTTGGCCTTCCAAACAAACTTATCTCTGCCAGGTCTTCATTTGTCCCTCTTTCTCTCAAACCGATACTTATACCTTCTTCCAATGTTTTCCTTGGCCTTCCAAACAAACTTATCTCTGCCAGGTCTTCATTTGTCCCTCTTTCTCTCAAACCGATGCTTATACCTTCTTCCAATGTTTTCCTTGGCCTTCCAAACAAACTTATCTCTGACCAGGTCTTCAGTTAATCCCTCTTTCTCTCAAACCGATGCTTATACCTTCTTCCAATGTTTTCCTTAGCCTTCCAAACCAACTTATCTCTGACCAGGTCTTCAGTTAATCCCTCTTTCTCTCAAACCGATGCTTATGTCTTCTTCCAATGTTTTCCTTGGCCTTCCAAACCAACTAATCTCTGACCAGGTCTTCATTTATCCCTCTTTCTCTCAAACCGATGCTTATACCTTCTTCCAATGTTTTCCTTAGCCTTCCAAACAAACTTATCTCTGCCCAGGTCTTCATTTGTCCCTCCTTCTCTCAAACCGATGCTTATATCTTCTTCCAATGTTTTTCTTGGCCTTCCAAACAAACTTATCTCTGACCAGGTCTTCATTTGTCCCTCTTTCTCTCAAACCGATGCTTATATCTTCTTCCAATGTTTTCCTTAGCCTTCCAAACAAACTTATCTCTGCCCAGGTCTTCATTTGTCCCTCTTTCTCTCAAACCGATGCTTATACCTTCTTCCAATGTTTTTCTTGGCCTTCCAAACAAACTTATCTCTGACCAGGTCTTCATTTGTCCCTCTTTCTCTCAAACCGATGCTTATATCTTCTTCCAATGTTTTCCTTAGCCTTTCAAACAAACTTATCTCTGACCAGGTCTTCATTTGTCCCTCTTTCTCTCAAACCGATGCTTATACCTTCTTCCAATGTTTTCCTTAGCCTTCCAAACAAACTTATCTCTGACCAGGTCTTCAGTTATCCCTCTTTCTCTCAAACCGATGCTTATATCTTCTTCCAATGTTTTCCTTAGCCTTCCAAACAAACTTATCTCTGACCAGGTCTTCAGTTAATCCCTCTTTCTCTCAAACCAATGCTTATACCTTCTTCCAATGTTTTCCTCTGCCTTCCAAACAAACTTATCTCTGACCAGGTCTTCAGGTATCCCTCTTTCTATCAAACCGATGCTTATACCTTCTTCCAATGTTTTCCTTAGCATTCCAAACAAACTTATCTCTGCCAGGTCTTCATTTGTCCCTCTTTCTCTCAAACCGTTGCTTATACCTTCTTCCAATGTTTTCCTTGGCCTTCCAAACCAACTTATCTCTGACCAGGTCTTCATTTGTCCCTCTTTCTCTCAAACCGATGCTTATACCTTCTTCCAATGTTTTCCTTGGCCTTCCAAACAAACTTATCTCTGCCAGGTCTTCATTTGTCCCTCTTTCTATCAAAACGATGCTTATACCTTCTTCCAATGTTTTCCTTGGCCTTCCAAACAAACTTATCGCTGACCAGGTCTTCATTTGTCCCTCTTTCTCTCAAACCGATGCTTATACCTTCTTCCAATGTTTTCCTTGGCCTTCCAAACAAACTTATCTCTGACCAGGTCTTCATTTGTCCCTCTTTCTCTCAAACCGATGCTTATACTTTCTTCTAATGTTTTCCTTAGCCTTGTAAACAAACTTATCTCTGACCAGGTCTTCAGTTAATCCCTCTTTCTTTCAAACCGATGCTTATACCTTCTTCCAAGTTTTTTCTTAGCCTTCCAAACAAACTTATCTCTGACCAGGTCTTCAGTTAATCCCTCTTTCTCTCAAACCGATTCTTATATCTTCTTCCAATGTTTTCCTTGGCCTTCCAAACCAACTTATCTATGACCAGGTCTTCAGTTAATCCCTCTTTCTCTCAAACCGATGCTTATACCTTCTTCCAATGTTTTCCTTAGCCTTCCAAACAAACTTATCTCTCACCAGGTCTTCATTTGTCCCTCTTTCTCTCAAACCGATGCTTATGTCTTCTTCCAATGTTTTCCTTGGCCTTCCAAACCAACTTATCTCTGACCAGGTCTTCATTTATCCCTCTTTCTCTCAAACCGATGCTTATACCTTCTTCCAATGTTTTCGTTAGCCTTCCAAACAAACTTATCTCTGCCCAGGTCTTCAGTTAATCCCTCTTTCTCTCAAACCGATGCTTATACCTTCTTCCAATGTTTTCCTTAGCCTTCCAAACCAACTTATCTCTGACCAGGTCTTCAGTTAATCCCTCTTTCTCTCAAACCGATGCTTATACCTTCTTCCAATGTTTTTCTTAGCCTTCCAAACAAACTTATCTCTGACCAGGTCTTCATTTGTCCCTCTTTCTCTCAAACCGATGCTTATATCTTCTTCCAATGTTTTCCTTAGCGTTCCAAACCAACTTATCTCTGACCAGGTCTTCATTTGTCCCTCTTTCTCTCAAACCGATGCTTATACCTTCTTCCAATGTTTTCCTTAGCCTTCCAAACCAACTTATCTCTGACCAGGTCTTCAGTTAATCCCTCTTTCTCTCAAACCGATGCTTATACCTTCATTCCAATGTTTTACTTAGCCCTCCAAACAAACTTATCTCTGACCAGGTCTTCAGTTAATCCCTCTTTCTCTCAAACCGATGCTTATATCTTCTTCCAATGTTTTCCTTGGCCTTCCAAACAAACTTATCTCTGACCAGGTCTTCATTTTTCCCTCTTTCTCTCAAACCGATGCTTATATCTTCTTCCAATGTTTTCCTTAGCCTTCCAAACCAACTTATCTCTGCCAGGTCTTCAGTTAATCCCTCTTTCTCTCAAACCGATGCTTATACCTTCTTCCAATATTTTCCTTGGCTTTCCAAACAAACTTATCTCTGACCAGGTCTTCATTTGTCCCTCTTTCTCTCAAACCGATGCTTATATCTACTTCCAATGTTTTCCTTAGCCTTCCAAACAAACTTATCTCTGACCAGGTCTTCATTTGTCCCTCTTTCTATCAAACCGATGCTTATATCTTTTTCCAATGTTTTCCTTAGCCTTCCAAACAAACTTATCTCTCACCAGGTCTTCAGTAAATCCCTCTTTCTCTCAAACCGATGCTTATATCTTCTTCCAATGTTTTCCTTGGCCTTCTAAACAAACTTATCTCTGACCAGGTCTTCATTTGTCCCTCTTTCTCTCAAACCGATGCTTATATCTTCTTCCAATGTTTTCCTTAGCCTTCCAAACAAACTTATCTCTCACCAGGTCGTCATTTGTCCCTCTTTCTCTCAAACCGATGCTTATATCTTCTTCCAATGTTTTCCTTAGCCTTCCAAACAAACTTATCTCTGACCAGGTCTTCCGTTAATCCAATGTTCTCTCAAACCGATGCTTATATCTTCTTCCAATATTTTCCTTGGCCTTCCAAACCAACTTATCTCTCACCAGGTCTTCATTTGTCCCTCTTTCTCTCAAAACGATACTTATACCTTCTTCCAATGTTTTCCTTGGCCTTCCAAACCAACTTATCTCTGACCAGGTCTTTATTTGTCCCTCTTTCTCTCAAACCGATGCTTATATCTTCTTCCAATGTTTTCCTTGGCCTTCCAAACCAACTTATCTCTGACCAGGTCTTCAGTTAATCCCTCTTTCTCTCAAACCGATGCTTATATCTTCTTCCAATGTTTTCCTTGGCCTTCAAAACCAACTTATCTCTCCCCAGGTCTTCATTTGTCCCTCTTTCTCTCAAACCGATACTTATACCTTCTTCCAATGTTTTCCTTGGCCTTCCAAACAAACTTATCTCTGCCAGGTCTTCATTTAGCCTCTTTCTCTCAAACCGATGCTTATACCTTCTTCCAATGTTTTCCTTAGCCTTCTAAACAAACTTATCTCTGACCAGGTCTTCAGTTAATCTTTCTTTCTCTCAAACCGATGCTTATACCTTCTTCCAATGTTTTCCTTAGCCTTCCAAACAAACTTATCTCTGACCAGGTCTTCATTTGTCCCTCTTTCTCTCAAACCGATGCTTATACCTTTTTCCAATGTTTTCCTTAGCCTTCCAAACCAACTTATCTCTGACCAGGTCTTCAGTTAATCCCTCCTTTTCTCAAACCGATGCTTATACCTTCTTCCAATGTTTTTCTTAGCCTTCCAAACAAACTTATCTCTGACCAGGTCTTCATTTGTCCTTCTTACTCTAAAACCGATGCTTATATCTTCTTCCAATGTTTTCCTTAGCCTTCCAAACAAACTTATCTCTCACCAGGTCTTCATTTGTCCCTCTTTCTCTCAAACCGATGCTTATATCTTCTTCCAATGTCTTCCTTACCCTTCCAAACAAACTTATCTCTCACCAGGTCTTCATTTGTCCCTCTTTCTCTCAAACCGATGCTTATATCTTCTTCCAATGTTTTCTTTAGCCTTCCAAACAAACTTATCTCTCACCAGGTCTTGAGTTAATCCCTCTTTCTCTCAAACCGATGCTTATATCTTCTTCCAATGTTTTCCTTGGCCTTCCAAACAAACTTATCTCTGCCAGGTCTTCATTTGTCCCTCTTTCTCTCAAACCGATGCTTATATCTTCTTCCAATGTTTTCCTTAGCCTTCCAAACAAACCTATCTCTCACCAGGTCTTCATTTCTCCCTCTTTCTCTCAAACCGATGCTTATATCTTCTTCCAATGTTTTCCTTAGCCTTCCAAACAAACTTATCTCTCACCAGGTCTTAATTTGTCCCTCTTTCTCTCAAACCGATGCTTATATCTTCTTCCAATGTTTTCCTTAGCCTTCCAAACAAACTTATCTCTGACCAGGTCTTCAGTTAATCCCTCTTTCTCTCAAACCGATGCTTATATCTTCTTCCAATGTTTTCCTTGGCCTTCCAAACAAACTTATCTCTGACCAGGTCTTCATTTGTCCCTCTTTCTCTCAAACCGATGCTTATATCTTCTTCCAATGTTTTCCTTAGCCTTCCAAACCAACTTATCTCTGACCAGGTCTTTATTTGTCCCTCTTTCTCTCAAACCGATGCTTATATCTTCTTCCAATGTTTTCCTTAGCCTTCCAAACAAACTTATCTCTCACCAGGTCTTCATTTGTCCCTCTTTCTCTCAAACCGATGCTTATATCTTCTTCCAATGTTTTCCTTAGCCTTCCAAACCAACTTATCTCTGACCAGGTCTTCAGTTAATCCCTCTTTCTCTCAAACCGATGCTTATATCTTCTTCCAATGTTTTCCTTGGCCTTCCAAACAAACTTATCTCTGACCAGGTCTTCATTTGTCCCTCTTTCTCTCAAACCGATGCTTATATCTTCTTCCAATGTTTTCCTTAGCCTTCCAAACAAACTTATCTCTCCCCAGGTCTTCATTTGTCCCTCTTTCTCTCAAACCGATGCTTATATCTTCTTCCAATGTTTTCCTTAGCCTTCCAAACAAACTTATCTCTGACCAGGTCTTCAGTTAATCCCTCTTTCTCTCAAACCGATGCTTATATCTTCTTCCAATGTTTTCCTTGGCCTTCCAAACAAACTTATCTCTGACCAGGTCTTCATTTGTCCCTCTTTCTCTCAAACCGATGCTTATATCTTCTTCCAATGTTTTCCTTAGCCTTACAAACAAACTTATCTCTCACCAGGTCTTCATTTGTCCCTCTTTCTATCAAACCGATGCTTATATCTTCTTCCAATGTTTTCCTTAGCCTTCCAAACAAACTTATCTCTGACCAGGTCTTCAGTTAATCCCTCTTTCTCTCAAACCGATGCTTATATCTTCTACCAATGTTTTCCTTGGCCTTCCAAACCAACTTATCTCTGACCAGGTCTTCATTTGTCCCTCTTTCTCTCAAACCGATGCTTATATCTTCTTCCAATGTTTTCCTTAGCCTTCCAAACAAACTTATCTCTCCCCAGGTCTTCATTTGTCCCTCTTTCTCTCAAACCGATGCTTATATCTTCTTCCAATGTTTTCCTTAGCCTTCCAAACAAACTTATCTCTGACCAGGTCTTCAGTTAATCCCTCTTTCTCTCAAACCGATGCTTATATCTTCTTCCAATGTTTTCCTTGGCCTTCCAAACCAACTTATCTCTGACCAGGTCTTCAGTTATTCCCTCTTTCTCTCAAACCGATGCTAATATCTTCTTCCAATTTTTTCCTTGGCCTTCCAAACCAACTTATCTCTCACCAGGTCTTCATTTGTCCCTCTTTCTCTCAAACCGATACTTATACCTTTTTCCAATGTTTTCCTTGGCCTTCCAAACCAACTTATCTCTGACCAGGTCTTTATTTGTCCCTCTTTCTATCAAACCGATGCTTATATCTTCTTCCAATGTTTTCCTTGGCCTTCCAAACCAACTTATCTCTGACCAGGTCTTCAGTTAATCCCTCTTTCTCTCAAACCGATGCTTATATCTTCTTCCAATGTTTTCCTTGGCCTTCCAAACCAACTTATCTCTCACCAGGTCTTTATTTGTCCCTCTTTCTCTCAAACCGATGCTTATACCTTCTTCCAATGTTTATCTTAGCCTTCCAAACAAACTTATCTCTGACCAGGTCTTCAGTTAATCCTTCTTTCTCTCAAACCGATGCTTATACCTTCTTCCAATGTTTTCCTTAGCCTTCCAAACAAACTTATCTCTGACCAGGTCTTTATTTGTCCCTCTTTCTCTCAAACTGATGCTTATATCTTCTTCCAATGTTTTCCTTGGCCTTCCAAACAAACTTATCTCTGACCAGGTCTTCATTTGTCCCTCTTTCTCTCAAACCGATGCTTATATCTTCTTCCAATGTTTTCCTTCGCCTTCCAAACCAACTTATCTCTGACCAGGTCTTCAGTTAATCCCTCTTTCTCTCAAACCGATGCTTATACCTTCTTCCAATGTTTTCCTTGGCCTTCCAAACAAACTTATCTCTGCCAGGTCTTCATTTGTCCCTCTTTCTCTCAAACCGTTGCTTATACCTTCTTCCAATGTTTTTCTTGGCCTTCCAAACCAACTTATCTCTGACCAGGTCTTCATTTGTCCCTCTTTCTATCAAACCGATGCTTATACCTTCTTCCAATGTTTTCCTTGGCCTTCCAAACAAACTTATCTCTGACCAGGTCTTCATTTGTCCCTCTTACTCTACAACCGATGCTTATACCTTCTTCCAATGTTTTCCTTGGCCTTCCAAACAAACTTATCTCTGACCAGGTCTTCATTTGTCCCTCTTTCTCTCAAACCGATGCTTATACCTTCTTCCAATGTTTTCCTTAGCCTTCCAAACAAACTTATCTCTGCCAGGTCTTCATTTGTCCCTCTTTCTCTCAAACTGATACTTATACCTTCTTCCAATGTTTTCCTTGGCCTTCCAAACAAACTTATCTCTGCCAGGTCTTCATTTGTCCCTCTTTCTCTCAAACCGATACTTATACCTTCTTCCAATGTTTTCCTTGGCCTTCCAAACAAACTTATCTCTGCCAGGTCTTCATTTGTCCCTCTTTCTCTCAAACCGATGCTTATACCTTCTTCCAATGTTTTCCTTGGCCTTCCAAACAAACTTATCTCTGACCAGGTCTTCAGTTAATCCCTCTTTCTCTCAAACCGATGCTTATACCTTCTTCCAATGTTTTCCTTAGCCTTCCAAACCAACTTATCTCTGACCAGGTCTTCAGTTAATCCCTCTTTCTCTCAAACCGATGCTTATGTCTTCTTCCAATGTTTTCCTTGGCCTTCCAAACCAACTAATCTCTGACCAGGTCTTCATTTATCCCTCTTTCTCTCAAACCGATGCTTATACCTTCTTCCAATGTTTTCCTTAGCCTTCCAAACAAACTTATCTCTGCCCAGGTCTTCATTTGTCCCTCCTTCTCTCAAACCGATGCTTATATCTTCTTCCAATGTTTTTCTTGGCCTTCCAAACAAACTTATCTCTGACCAGGTCTTCATTTGTCCCTCTTTCTCTCAAACCGATGCTTATATCTTCTTCCAATGTTTTCCTTAGCCTTCCAAACAAACTTATCTCTGCCCAGGTCTTCATTTGTCCCTCTTTCTCTCAAACCGATGCTTATACCTTCTTCCAATGTTTTTCTTGGCCTTCCAAACAAACTTATCTCTGACCAGGTCTTCATTTGTCCCTCTTTCTCTCAAACCGATGCTTATATCTTCTTCCAATGTTTTCCTTAGCCTTTCAAACAAACTTATCTCTGACCAGGTCTTCATTTGTCCCTCTTTCTCTCAAACCGATGCTTATACCTTCTTCCAATGTTTTCCTTAGCCTTCCAAACAAACTTATCTCTGACCAGGTCTTCAGTTATCCCTCTTTCTCTCAAACCGATGCTTATATCTTCTTCCAATGTTTTCCTTAGCCTTCCAAACAAACTTATCTCTGACCAGGTCTTCAGTTAATCCCTCTTTCTCTCAAACCAATGCTTATACCTTCTTCCAATGTTTTCCTCTGCCTTCCAAACAAACTTATCTCTGACCAGGTCTTCAGGTATCCCTCTTTCTATCAAACCGATGCTTATACCTTCTTCCAATGTTTTCCTTAGCATTCCAAACAAACTTATCTCTGCCAGGTCTTCATTTGTCCCTCTTTCTCTCAAACCGTTGCTTATACCTTCTTCCAATGTTTTCCTTGGCCTTCCAAACCAACTTATCTCTGACCAGGTCTTCATTTGTCCCTCTTTCTCTCAAACCGATGCTTATACCTTCTTCCAATGTTTTCCTTGGCCTTCCAAACAAACTTATCTCTGCCAGGTCTTCATTTGTCCCTCTTTCTATCAAAACGATGCTTATACCTTCTTCCAATGTTTTCCTTGGCCTTCCAAACAAACTTATCGCTGACCAGGTCTTCATTTGTCCCTCTTTCTCTCAAACCGATGCTTATACCTTCTTCCAATGTTTTCCTTGGCCTTCCAAACAAACTTATCTCTGACCAGGTCTTCATTTGTCCCTCTTTCTCTCAAACCGATGCTTATACTTTCTTCTAATGTTTTCCTTAGCCTTGTAAACAAACTTATCTCTGACCAGGTCTTCAGTTAATCCCTCTTTCTTTCAAACCGATGCTTATACCTTCTTCCAATGTTTTCCTTGGCCTTCCAAACAAACTTATCTCTGACCAGGTCTTCATTTGTCCCTCTTTCTCTCAAACCGATGCTTATACTTTCTTCTAATGTTTTCCTTAGCCTTGTAAACAAACTTATCTCTGACCAGGTCTTCAGTTAATCCCTCTTTCTTTCAAACCGATGCTTATACCTTCTTCCAAGTTTTTTCTTAGCCTTCCAAACAAACTTATCTCTGACCAGGTCTTCAGTTAATCCCTCTTTCTCTCAAACCGATGCTTATACCTTCTTCCAATGTTTTCCTTAGCCTTCCAAACAAACTTATCTCTCACCAGGTCTTCATTTGTCCCTCTTTCTCTCAAACCGATGCTTATGTCTTCTTCCAATGTTTTCCTTGGCCTTCCAAACCAACTTATCTCTGACCAGGTCTTCATTTATCCCTCTTTCTCTCAAACCGATGCTTATACCTTCTTCCAATGTTTTCGTTAGCCTTCCAAACAAACTTATCTCTGCCCAGGTCTTCAGTTAATCCCTCTTTCTCTCAAACCGATGCTTATACCTTCTTCCAATGTTTTCCTTAGCCTTCCAAACCAACTTATCTCTGACCAGGTCTTCAGTTAATCCCTCTTTCTCTCAAACCGATGCTTATACCTTCTTCCAATGTTTTTCTTAGCCTTCCAAACAAACTTATCTCTGACCAGGTCTTCATTTGTCCCTCTTTCTCTCAAACCGATGCTTATATCTTCTTCCAATGTTTTCCTTAGCGTTCCAAACCAACTTATCTCTGACCAGGTCTTCATTTGTCCCTCTTTCTCTCAAACCGATGCTTATACCTTCTTCCAATGTTTTCCTTAGCCTTCCAAACCAACTTATCTCTGACCAGGTCTTCAGTTAATCCCTCTTTCTCTCAAACCGATGCTTATACCTTCATTCCAATGTTTTACTTAGCCCTCCAAACAAACTTATCTCTGACCAGGTCTTCAGTTAATCCCTCTTTCTCTCAAACCGATGCTTATATCTTCTTCCAATGTTTTCCTTGGCCTTCCAAACAAACTTATCTCTGACCAGGTCTTCATTTTTCCCTCTTTCTCTCAAACCGATGCTTATATCTTCTTCCAATGTTTTCCTTAGCCTTCCAAACCAACTTATCTCTGCCAGGTCTTCAGTTAATCCCTCTTTCTCTCAAACCGATGCTTATACCTTCTTCCAATATTTTCCTTGGCTTTCCAAACAAACTTATCTCTGACCAGGTCTTCATTTGTCCCTCTTTCTCTCAAACCGATGCTTATATCTACTTCCAATGTTTTCCTTAGCCTTCCAAACAAACTTATCTCTGACCAGGTCTTCATTTGTCCCTCTTTCTATCAAACCGATGCTTATATCTTTTTCCAATGTTTTCCTTAGCCTTCCAAACCAACTTATCTCTGACCAGGTCTTCAGTTAATCCCTCTTTTTCTCAAACCGATGCTTATACCGTAATTCCAATGTTTTACTTAGCCCTCCAAACAAACTTATCTCTGACCAGGTCTTCAGTTAATCCCTCTTTCTCTCAAACCGATGCTTATACCTTCTTCTAATGTTTTCCTTAGCCTTCCAAACAAACTTATCTCAGACCAGGTCTTCAGTTAATCCCTCTTTCTCTCAAACCGATGCTTATACCTTCTTCCTATGTTTTCCTTGGCCTTCCAAACAAACTTATCTCTGACCAGGTCTTCATTTGTCCCTCTTTCTATCAAACCGATGCTTATACCTTCTTCCAATGTTTTCCTTAGCCTTCCAAACCAACTTATCTCTGACCAGGTCTTCATTTATCCATCTTTCTCTCAAACCGATGCTTATACCTTCTTCCAATGTTTTCCTTGGCCTTCCAAACCAACTTATCTCTGACCAGGTCTTCAGTTAATCCCTCTTTCTATCAAACCGATGCTTATATCTTCTTCCAATGTTTTCCTTAGCCTTCCAAACCAAGTTATCTCTGACCAGGTCTTCAGTTAATCCCTCTTTCTCTCAAACCGATGCTTATACCTTCTTCCAATGTTTTCCTTAGCCTTCCAAACAAACTTATCTCTGACCAGGTCTTAATTTGTCCCTCTTTCTATCAAACCGATGCTTATATCTTCTTCCAATGTTTTCCTTAGCCTTCCAAACAAACTTAACTCTGACCAGGTCTTCATTTGTCCCTCTTTCTCTCAAACCGATGCTTATACCTTCTTCCAATGTTTTCCTTAGCCTTCCAAACCAAGTTATCTCTGACCAGGTCTTCAGTTAATCTTTCTTTCTCTCAAACCGATGCTTATACCTTCTTCCAATGTTTTCCTTAGCCTTCCAAACAAACTTATCTCTGACCAGGTCTTAATTTGTCCCTCTTTCTATCAAACCGATGCTTATATCTTCTTCCAATGTTTTCCTTAGCCTTCCAAACAAACTTATCTCTGACCAGGTCTTCATTTGCCCCTCTTTCTCTCAAACCGATGCTTATACCTTCTTCCTATGTTTTCCTTGGCCTTCCAAACAAACTTATCTCTGACCAGGTCTTCATTTGTCCCTCTTTCTATCAAACCGATGCTTATATCTTCTTCCAATGTTTTCCTTAGCCTTCCAAACAAACTTATCTCTGACCAGTTCTTCAGTTAATCCCTCTTTCTCTCAAACCGATGCTTATACCTTCTTCCAATGTTTTCCTTAGCCTTCCAAACCAAGTTATCTCTGACCAGGTCTTCAGTTAATCTTTCTTTCTCTCAAACCGATGCTTATACCTTCTTCCAATGTTTTCCTTAGCCTTCCAAACAAACTTATCTCTGACCAGGTCTTAATTTGTCCCTCTTTCTATCAAACCGATGCTTATATCTTCTTCCAATGTTTTCCTTAGCCTTCCAAACAAACTTATCTCTGACCAGGTCTTCATTTGCCCCTCTTTCTCTCAAACCGATGCTTATACCTTCTTCCTATGTTTTCCTTGGCCTTCCAAACAAACTTATCTCTGACCAGGTCTTCATTTGTCCCTCTTTCTATCAAACCGATGCTTATATCTTCTTCCAATGTTTTCCTTAGCCTTCCAAACAAACTTATCTCTGACCAGTTCTTCAGTTAATCCCTCTTTCTCTCAAACCGATTCTTATATCTTCTTCCAATGTTTGCCTTGGCCTTCCAAACCAACTTATCTCTGACCAGGTCTTCAGTTAATCCCTCTTTCTCTCAAACCGATGCTTATACCTTCTTCCAATGTTTTCCTTAGCCTTCCAAACAAACTTATCTCTGACCAGGTCTTAATTTGTCCCTCTTTCTCTCAAAACGATGCTTATATCTTCTTCCAATGTTTTCCTTGGCCTTCCAAACCAACTTATCTCTGACCAGGTCTTCATTTATCCATCTTTCTCTCAAACCGATGCTTATACCTTCTTCCAATGTTTTCTTTGGCCTTCCAAACAAACCTATCTCTTACTAGGTCTTTATATATCTCTCCTTTTCTGAAACCGAAGCTCATACCTTCTTCTAATGTTTTCTTTGGCCTTCCAAACAAACCTATCTCTGAGCAGGTCTTCAATTTTCCTTCTTTCTCTCAAAATTATCATTATACCTTCTTACAATTCTTTCCTTGTCTTTTTAAACCAACCTATCTCTAGCCAGGTATTTATTTATCCAGCTTTCCCTCGTGGTCCATTTTATTCCTTTCCTCCTGTTTTCCCCTGTGAACTGAACCTATTACCTCAACTGTTCTACATCTTCTAACCTAAGAATTCAAATCCATTTATTCAACGTGGCAATACCATCCAAGTCTATTTTTCTGCACGCATCTCCCTATATGGTCTAGATTTAATCTTCCTCTGAGGTCATCTGATCTAAGCCTGTTTTTAAGACTCGTATTACGTCTTCATCGTATCATTCTCATATCATTCCTCTCCATGCAACGCATGTCCCTAACTCTCACTGGTCAGGTTTCACTAATATTTCATAGAAAACATTGGAATGAAATATTTATTTGAATCCTTTCTCTGTTTTTCATATTTTATTTCTAATATTTCTTATGTCTCAGTGAGCATCTAGGAAAAGAGTGACTCTCTTTTATCAGCATTTCTTCTTATTTACATATGTGCCTGTAGACACCACAAACACGTATGTAAATTAAATGGCAAAATAATAAGTATCTTTTGTTCTATATCTTAATAAGAATGTTATTGTAGGAAATAAATAAATAAAACTAGTTAATTACAGCTCGCTGTAACTCACCGTTTTTTAAAGCTTTTTTTTAAAGAAGTATGGTATGTATATATATATGTGTATATATATATATATATGTATGTATATATATATATATATATATATATATATATATGTGTGTGTATATTTAGGCAGCATTTTCTCTGTAATACAAATGTTGTTGAATATGACAGACAACTTATGTCTGAATATCCTTGTGTGGATACTTTTCATTTGCCAAATCAGGGTCTTTGTTTTGGTGGGGAATTGACTGATGAATCTGCCATAACTGTAGGTGTCTCAAGTACTTTCAGGCTCATCCGGGTCCATCTTCAGGGTAATCAGGTAAAGACCATGGTGTTAGTGCTAATATTAATAGGTAGTTTTGGTGAGAATTATGATATTAATACGGAACTATCGTAGATGGGCCCGAATGGGTTTGAAAGTACAATGCGTGGTGTACACATCTGTACGCATTCCGACTACCAAGTCAGATATGACTTTCGTATTGGCGTTCGAACCGTGTGACCGGCATGGATTGTCTCCTCCCATACTGATGATTGCAGGCTCGGCATGAAACATGTGTGTATATGGCTTAATTTAAAAAATATTATTTATTAATAATTGTTCAAAGCTCTCGCTAGATGGAGCACTTTAAGTAAGTTAACAACAAGCCGTCATTTATAGCTTAATGCAATACTCTAGGCCCCGCCTATTGAGTTCTCTTGACGGCTTGCTTATATGGCCGATGAATTTGCCATTTAGATGTTAATTTACCCTCCCATTTCTATGGCAATGCATGGTGGACACATCGGTATGAGCTCCGACTACAGAGTCAAATATGACTTTCGTATTGGGGTTCGAATCGTGTGACCAGCCATACTGATGATTGCAGGTTTGGTATGAAACATGTGTATATAGATTGATTTGAAAATATTATTTATAAATAATTATATATATATATATATATATATATATATATATAGATAACTGTTTGGTAGAAGCATTTCTACCTAGGAAAATAAAATAGACATATTAAAGGGCGATAATTTGTCAGAGTTATTTCCCTTGCGAATTTGAAGAGTAACATCCCCTTAGCTTCCAACAAGAGACATACATTTTGTAATGACACTATAAATGTTCAATTAATTAGTAAATCCTCTTCTCCCAATTGTAAAAAGTAAGTAAGTAATTAATTCTTGACCATACTAAGTTTTCTCAGTCAAATTCTATCTCATATTTTTGTTTGTTAACTCACATTCACATATTAAAATTTACACCCACTCAGAAATAACCGTATTAAAATCTATAATACCAAAGTTATGAATGCCTTTGTGTCAGTTAATTAAGAACAATTAATAATCAATTAAAAACAATTAATAATCAACCGGCCACAGATACGCCACTATGAAGAAGCACCCACCAGAAACGTATTCAGTCCAGCAGAAAATCTTTAAGGTTTTTATCCTTTAATCTCTTTAGTTGATGAGAATGACGGAAGTGAGAGTGATAGGTACCATATAAAATAAAGTGTTGGGTGAAAGATGTCAAACCGCATACAACGAGAGAGGGTGAAAATGATAGATCGATAGATGAGTCACTTGGTATGTTAATTGCAAATTACGGCTAATAAGAACAATTAAAATTGAAGGTTTTTTTTTCAAACACAACACAATCCTGGAACTAATGAATATTTTAGCATGTATTTTGTGCGATTAAAATTAGAAAGCCTTAAGGAAACTAGCGTTCATTAACTTAGTTTTAGAACAACGATAGTATAAAAATCTACAATATCAGAGTCCAGCGAATGTACAGAATACTTAACATGACGGTGAGTGGGGGCGTTTATGAAGAATGGGTTTCAAAATAATAATGTTATTTAAATGAATAAATACTTTAAATTCTAACCTAACCAGGAGGGAGGAGGTGACAGGTCAACGTGTTGTACCTCACTTTAAATTGAGATACGCCACATAAAATTGTCCACCCACTTTTATTTCCTTAAATATCGTAATTTTTAATAAATAAATGTGAAAGTCGGGTCTATTTCTTGCACGAACGGTTAGGGAAAAACACCCAATTTCAAGTTAAATTATATATATATATATATATATATATATATATATATATATATATATATATATATTTATATATATATATATATATATAAATGTATATGACGTATATATGTATATATATATATATATATAAATTTATATATGTATATATGTATATGTATATATATAAATGTATATGACGTATATATGTATATATATATAAATGTATATATGTATATAGATATATAAATTTATATATGTATATATATATACATATATATATATATTAATGTATATATGGATATAACGTATATATGTATATATATATAAATGTATATATGTATATACATATATATAATTTATATATGCATATAACGTATATATGTATATATATATGCATATAACGTATATATGTATATATATAATGTATATCTGTATATACATATATATAATTTATATATGTATATATACATATATATACATACATTATCTATGTATATATATATATATACACACATATATAATTTATCTATGTATATATATATATATACATACATATATAATTTATATATATATATACATATATATACATACATATATAATTTATATATGTATATATATATATATACATACATATATGTATATATATACATATATATATAATTTAAATATGATATATGTATATATACATACATATATAATTTATATATATATACACATACATATATGTATATATATACATATATACATATATATATAATTTATATATGTATATATACATACATATATATATAATTTATATATGTATATATACATACATAATTTATATATGTATATATATACACACATATATAATTTATATATGTATATATATACATATATGCATACATATATAATTTATATATATATATACATATATACATACATATATAATTTATATATGTATATATATACATATATACATGCATATATAAATATATGTATATATATACATACATATATAAATATATGTATATATATACATACATATATATACATATATATACGTATATATATACATATACCTATGTATATATATATACATGTATATATATATAATTAATATATGTATGTATATATATATATAATTAATATATGTATGTATATATATATATAATTTATATATGTGTGTATATATATATGTATATATAATTTATGTATATATATATAATGTATATATGTATGTAAATATATATGTATATATAATTTATATATGTATGTATATATAATTTATATATGTATGTATATATATACACAATGTGTATATGGATGTATATATATATATATAATTTATATATGTAATGATATATATATATATATAATTTATATGTGTATGTATATATATATATATAATTTATATATGTATGGATATATATATATATAATTTATATGTGTATGTATATATATATATAATTTATATGTGTATGTATATATATATATATATAATTTATATGTGTACGTATATATATATATATAATTTATATGTGTATGTATATATATATATATAATTTATATGTGTATGTATATATATATATATATATATATATATATATATAATCTATATATGTATGTATATGTATATTTTGATATATATATATATAATCTATATATGTATGTATATGTATATTTTGATATATATATATAATCTATATATGTATGTTTATATATATATATATATATATATATATATATATATGTATATATATATATAATTTATATATGTATATATATATTTATATATAAATAGTTACCCACGGACACGTGTTTCGTCGTTCACAGTGTATATATATATATATATATATATATATACATAATAAAATAATACAGGATAGTAATTCAAAGAATTTCAACCGGGTTTATAAAAAGTGCTCAATATCAAATAGAGCTTTTATATATGATTGTTTCTATTTACACAGACATGTACAAAATCTGCGACACTGGCATGTCGATGTTATCGATCAACAGCTGTTATAAACTGAGACCTCATCAGCCAGAGTCAGAATCCGATCTTAACCTCAGATCATATTTGGAAAGAACCTATATATACCTATTATATATATATATATATATATATATATATATATATATATTAATGAATAAATGCGAAATTTGGGTCCATTTCTCATGCTAGCAGTAAGGTCAAAACACACAATTTCAAGTTTATTCAGCATCACACAATTAACGCACCATCTTTATATACTTTTTATATCTAAATGTGATATAGGTCGTAAGGTTAACTAATTTGCATAATTGTTTTGAAAAAGGACATTTTATTAATTAACTATTATTTTTTGTTGTTTTTTAATTCAATGATTGTCTTGATTGTAATATAACAAATAGTTCTTTTTTGCAATATTGTTTTATTTCGTGGACAAATGTTTAGCATTTGTGTTCAAATGTTCCTTTCTTTAGAGGGACTTTCAACAAGTTGTGATCTATTTCTAAATTGCAAGTGAAAAAGCGATTTCTTTTCTTTTCTTTTCGGTCACATTTAAAAGATAAATTCGTATCGAAATTACAAGAAAAAGTTCATCTATATGAATACATGAGAAAGATTTTGTTTCGGGTTTACAACAAGGTTATGAATGAAATGTTTATTATTTTATGATTAATCTTTCAAGTATTTCAAGTAGCGTGTTTTGCGAAGCGATAGCGAACCGGCAAAGACAGTTAGTTATTTAGAAACCCATTCTTAACATGAGGGAAGGGCTTCGTTAACTATTCTGTACCCACACTTAGAGTCCTTAGTTCTGTACATTTTTAGAAATTTCTTACAAAAAAAAAAAAAGAAGGTGGCTTTCATAGAGTAAACCTCTTCGGCCATTTCCGGGATTAACCGTCAATACTCTGAGCTGACTCCGTAAGTCGTCTGGACCCCCATTTATTATGAATACCCTTTATTTTTAAACTCTGCCCAAGTGTGATTGAAAAAGTTTGTTTTTTTTAATTTTCAATTTAAATCTTTGGGGAATAAAAAAGAAGAAAAAAAAAAGAAGAAAAAAAAGAAGAAAAAAAGAAGAAAAAAAAAGAAGAAAAAAAAAGAAAAAAAAAGAAGAAAAAAAAAGAAGAAAAAAAAAGAAGAAGAAAAAAGAAAAGAAAAAAGAAAAGAAAAAAGAAAAAAAAGAAGAAAAAAAAAGAAAAAAGAAGAAAAAAGAAGAAAAAAAGAAAAAAAAGAAGAAGAAAAAAGAAGAAAAAAAAAGAAAAAAGAAGAAAAAAGAAGAAAAAAAGAAAAAAAAGAAGAAAAAAAAAGAAAAAAAAAGAAGAAAAAAAAAGAAGAAAAAAAAGAAGAAAAAAAAAGAAGAAAAAAAAAGAAGAAAAAAAAAAGCCCCAGGGGAACAAACTTTGCTTTACTCAGATTTAATACAATCTATAATATCAGAATCTGGTAAAGGTACAGAATAGTTAACCCCCCCCCCTTCATGTTAAGAATGGGTTCCTAAATAATAGCACGCCCCTATAAAAAAGCACCTCGCAAAACAAATCCAGCGAATCAGGCAAGTATGTTTTTCAGAGTCGCATTTTTTTGTAGACCAGAGTTCTTTTCCTCTAGGGCGCTGGCTTTTCAATCCCACTTTTCCTGACCTTGTGTCACATCTTACCACTGTAGGGGGTAGATAAATACTAACAAGACCGGAGTGTAGTATCTGTTCCGATGGATGCTAAATGCTGTAAACCAGTACCGTCTTTGCCCTCGGGCCTTGATTCCTCCGGTCTTAGGGTTTGTCCTGCGCGGCTCTAGGAAGTCCATCCTCCCAGGCTTTACCTTCTCACCCTTTGAGAAGGGGTTAGTTTATTGCTAATCGGCCGAGGTGCCCCTACCGGAGAATGCCGACGGAGCTCCCCAGGCATTTTTTGTAGGCCAGAGTGCTCTTCCGCTCGGGCGCTGGCTTTTCAATCCCACTTTTCCTGACCTTGTGTCACACTTTACCACTGTGAGAGATAGATAAATACCGAGTATGCTTTTCGGAGTTTTAAGCTTTTTATCATTTTCATTTTTGAATAAGAACATTTAGAAACCCATTCCAATCAGGTGATGTTACCACTGTTGACCATATAAGGCATGTGTACGCAGTGTGATGATGTATCGAAGTGAAACCTGGCGAGTGAGGGTTGAGGACATGCGTTGCATGGAGAGAAATGATACGAGAATTATATGATGGATGTGTAATGTGAGTTTTTTAGACAGACTTAGATCTGATGACCTCAGAGGAAGATTAAATCTGGGAAGTATATGTGCAGAACAGGTCACGTTGAAAGAATTGCTGAGAGTTCTTGGGTCAGTAGATGTAGAACAGTTAAGGTAGCAGGTCCAGTTGACAAGGAAAACATGGGAGGAAGTGATAAAAATGGATTTTAGAATAAGAGGGATAAATAAAGAGCTGTTTGGAAGTGAATTTCTTAAAACAGTCCAACACATGCCAACATGTACAATGGATGTTAAACCGAATACGATGATGCGTAGGGTGTTAACTATTCTGTACCTACACCCAGTTTTGTGAGTGAGAAAAAAGAAAATCAGAAGATGTTCGTTTGTTTGTTTTTTTAATATTTTTTTTGTTTTATTCTATAAAAACATTTAGGCCGACATAAACAAAAGGGAGGTAACTCATTACGGCTTATTTGACTTATTAGATAAACAACGAAAACAATGCCAATTCATTGAGTCGCTCGGAAACAGATTCTCAAACTTATTATTAAAGTGTTTTCAGTTTTTCCTCTTCCTATGTTCAGAACAGAAAATGGTTCTACAGAACAAAGTAAAAAGGATGGAATGACCTCTAGGTCAGAGTAAAAGGGATGGAATTGACCTCTAGGACAAATTAAAAGGGATTCAATTGACCTCTAGGACAAATTAAAAGGGGTGGAATTGACCTCTAAGACAAATTAAAACGGATTGAATGACCTCTAGGACAAATTAAAAGGGATTGAATGACCTCTAGGCCAGAGTAAAAGGGATGGAATTGACCTCTAGGACAAATTAAAAGGGATGGATTTGACCTCTAGGTCAGAGTAAAAGGGATGGAAATGATCTCTAGGACAAAGTAAAAGGGATTGAATTGACCTCTAGGTCAGAGTAAAAGGGATGGATTTGACCTCTAGGACAAATTAAAAGGGATGGATTTGACCTCTAGGACAAATTAAAAGGGATGGAATTGACCTCTAGGTCAGAGTAAAATGGATGGAAATGATCTCTAGGACAAATTAAAAGGGATTGAATGACCTCTAGGTCAGAGTAAAAGGGATGGAATTGACCTCTAGGACAAATTAAAAAGGGATGGATTTAACCTCTAGGACAAATTAAAAGGGATGGAATTGACCTCTAGGACAAATTAAAAGGGATAGAATTGATCTCTAGGACAAATTAAAAGGGATGGAATTGACCTCTAGGACAAATTAAAAGGGATGGAATTGACCTCTAGGACAAATTAAAAGGGATGGAATTGACCTCTAGGACAACATCTGAGAAGGGACAGGACTAACATTGGGCGACCGAGACTGGGGTGTAAACTTGAAGAGAAAAACTGAGACGGGCAGTTGCATCACAAAAAGTGGCAATCGTTTTTAAGATTGGCCAAGAAAAAGAGGATTATTAAACGTTGAAAGAAAAGAAGAATATTTTGCTTGTTTGTCTACGGCCATCTTTCTTTTTTTTGTAAAAGGTTTAAAAACAGAAATCGGTTCTGATTTGAGAAAGGAAAACAGAGAATTTACGAGTCAGGGAAAAATACAGAGAAAAATTGGAGGAGTGGGAGGAGAGAAGAAGGAAGAAAAGAGGAAGAAAGAAGAAAGAGGAGCAAAGAAGGAAAAAAAGGAGAGTGAAAAGGAGGAAGGAGAGCAAGGATGGAAGGAAGAAAAAGGAGAGCAAGGAAAGAAAAGGAGAGCAAGGATGAAAACAGAGCCAAAAATAAAGAAGAACAAGAAAGATGGAGAGCTAGGATGGAAGAAGCAGCAAGGAAGACGGGAATGAAGAGAATGAAAGAAAGCGAGGAAGAAAGAATTGAAGGAACAAGAAGGAAGGAGAGCAAGGATGGAATGAGTGACAAAATTGCAAGGAGAGCAAGGAAAAAGGGAGAGCAAGGAAAAAGGGGGAAAAGGGAGAGCAAGGATGGAAAGAGAGCCAAGATGAAAAAAGAGCAAGGAAGGAGGAGAGCTATGATGGAAGAAAGAAGAATTGGAGGAATAAGAGAAGCAAGGAAGAAGGGGATGAAGAGAAGAAGGAAGAGGGAGAGAGAAGGAGAGCAGAGAAGGAGAAGAAAAAAAAGGAAAGCACGATAGGAAAAACGAATGGGGAAAAACAGAATTGCAAGGAAGAAGGAAAAAATGAAGAAGAAGATGGAAGGGGAGCAGGGAAAAATAATTAAATGAAGAAAAAGGAGAGCAGAGAAGAAGGAAGAGAGAAGAAGAAGAAGAAGAAGAAGAAGAAGAAGAAGAAGAAGAAGAAGAAGAAGAAGAAGAAGAAAGGAGAGTAAGATAAGAAAAAAGGAGAGCAATGATGGAAGGAGAAAAAAGGAAAAGAAGAAGAATTGAATGAACAAGAAGAAGAAGGAAAGAGAAAGAAAGAAAAGGGAGTCGAGCAAAGAGTATAAGAGTGAAAGAGAAGAGAGGGGAAAATCGAGAAAACAGAGGGAAAAATATATAATCTGTACAAAGCACGAATCTCCACACGAGAAAATAAAAAACAAAATGCCAAATCGTTGCAGTCGTCAAAGTAGAATCTCAGTTATCGATTCTTAAATCCTAATTAAAAAAAAACACCTTTGAAAGTCAAACTTAAAAAACACCAAAAAAAACTTTGAAAATCAAACTTAAAAACACCGAAAAAAACTTTGAAAATCTAACTTAAAAAACACCAAAAAAAACTTTGAAAGTCAAACTTAAAAAACACCATTTAAAATCAAACTTAGAAAACACCAAACGAAAACAAACTTTGAAAATCAAACTAAAAAAACACCAAAAAAAACAAAAAACTTTGAAAATCAAACTAAAAAAACACCAAAAAAAACAAAAAACTTTGAAAGTCAAACTTAAAAAACACCAAAAAAAACTTTGAAAATCAAACTTAAAAACACCGAAAAAAAACTTTGAAAAAAAAAAGAAGTTTGATTTTCAAAGTTTTTTTCGGTGTTTTTAACACTGAAAAAAACTTTGAAAATCAAACTGAAAAAACACCAAAAACACCAAAAAAACATTAATTTCGAAAAAATATTCAAATATAAAAAAATAAATCAAGACTGAAATTTAGAAAAGTTCTTAATCATAAAAAATATAAATTTGATACGAAAAGCCGAAGAATCATAATCAACCGTTTTTATCGAATGAAAAAAGTAATTGTTAAAAAGTAATTGTTAAAAAGTAATTGTTAAAAAGTAATTGTAAAAAAGTAATTGTTAAAAAGTAATTGTTAAAAAGTAATTGTTAAAAAGTAATTGTTAAAAAGTAATTGTTAAAAAGTAATTGTTAAAAAGTGATTGTTAAAAAGTAATTGTTATTTTGAGATGACGATTGATAATTTGGATTATTCGGACTACTGTTCTCATTTCGCATGTTATTCGCACAACGTCCCGGCTGATGTAACTTCTGGTCTTCTTCAGGTGCGTCTAGTCGAACACGGGAATCTGCACGAAATTTCGAACGGAACCCTTTATTTAATTCACAGAGGTAGTTTGCTCTTGTCCCATCAG
Organism: Sepiola atlantica; assembly: GCA_963556195.1. Classification (NCBI taxonomy): domain Eukaryota; kingdom Metazoa; phylum Mollusca; class Cephalopoda; order Sepiida; family Sepiolidae; genus Sepiola; species Sepiola atlantica. The sequence continues at coordinate 66,169,976 of OY744544.1, forward strand.
CCATGACCGGGTAGAAGTCTTAAGTAATTCGTAATTGTATTCTTAGTATCGTCTGCACCGAGGATTGAACCATCAACCTCCAGATGACTGTCACTTAGAACTGTTTATTACTTAGCACTTTTATCCGTTGCACTACAAGTACTTGTGGATTAAATAAAGTGTTTATTACTATTATATATATATATATTTTTTCATCTGCTTGTCTCATGCTGTGGTTAGACATTTCATGAATGACTTCCAACTTTTCCTGTTTGTTGCCATTTCACTTGTGCCGCCTCCCCAGGATCAAGTCCACATCAACTGATCCCTTTCATGTCTGAAGTGATCTACCACATGCCTTTGGGCCAGCAACGTCAATGTGGGACACGCTTTAAAGCATTTCGGATGATTGACGGCGGGCGACGTGGCCGTACCAGTTGGACCGTCGTTGTGCGACATACTTTCTCACGGAAGCCTGTAGAGTAAGGTTGGCAATTTACTCCATTCAACTCGCTTCAGGCAGGATCGTGTCATTCTGACATTTCGTCGGTGACCGTGTTTCACAGCCATACAAGAGTACAGATAGACACGCGTGTTGTATGCTGCCTCTTGCATACAATGGTATGGCCTTGGTTTATTCGAATAATGACCTGCGTAATTATTTGTAAGAATTAATTGCTGGTGGGAGTCTTCACATGATAGGCCTATTTAGAAGAGGGGGGTTATGCCTGGGAGAATGACATGACAACAGAATAAATGATATACCCCCCCCCCCTCCCCTCGCCCCAAAATAAGGAGAATGTAGTCTCTGGAAAGATGATATATCTGGACAACCTTTGTCCTTCGGCGATCACTGATTGACCCTGACACTCTCGCACAGAGGGCACTAGACTTTGCCGTTACCGGCTCGCAAGCCTACCAACCGCGATTAGGACGGCACTGCACAAATCTGCTGGGCACACTGCATGCTGACCTCAAGCAGGCGGGACTAGGACCACTACGTACAGCGAAACAACTTCATTGCCTACGACAGCTTGCGCGGGACGGGGCCAGATGGCTTGGGACTAGCATGGAGGACTGATTGCAGCTGCAGGATGTCATTTGACTACCGTAGCCGCAGAACACAGTTTTAATAGAATAGAAAATTGATCACTGATTATTATTATTATTTTCATTTCTCGTCTTCCTGTCGCAAGCTTGTGGTTAGACGTTTCGTGAATGACTTCCAACGTTTCCTGTTTGTCACCATTTCGCTTGTGTCGCCTCCCCGGGATCAAGCCCACATCAAATGATCCCTTCCATGTCTTAAGCGGCCTACCACGTGGATTTGGGCATTAATGTGGGACACACTTTGGAGCGTTTCGGATGACTGATGGCAGGTGACGTGGCAGTACCAGTTAAAACGTCATTGTTCATCATACTTTTGCTATGTCTTAAGCCGCCTAATTCCATTCGAAATTCCATACAGAGTCTAGAGTTAGATGAGACGCACTTGAAGAAGGTCGGAGACTACATCGGCCGAAACGATGTGCGAATAACAAGCAAGATGAGAATAGTAGTCAGAATTATGCAAATAATACCAATTCACTCGAAGTCATGGATAAAGTGAGAAAAAGTCAGTGATTATCGACCGACCAAAATATAAGTAATTAAAAAAAAACCCAGAAAACAGTAAGTAAGTAATTAACAAAAAAAAAGTAATTAAAAATTTTAAAAATTTAAAAATTAAAAAAAATTTTTTTTAATTTTTAAAAAGTAAGTAATTAAAAAAATTTTTTAAAAGTAATTAAAAATTTTTTTAAAAAGTAAGTAATTAAAAAAAAATTTTTAAATTAAAAAATTTTTTAAATTAAAAAAAAAAAGTAATTAAAAAAAAAACACAGAAAACAGTAAGTAAGTAATTAAAAAAAATTTTTAATTAAAAAAATTTTTTTAAATCAAAAAGAGTAAGTAATAAAAAAAAAAATTTTAAATTAAAAAATTAAAAAATTTTAAAAATTAAAAAAAAAGTAATTAATTAAAATTAAAAAAAAAAGTAAGTAATTAAAAAAAAAACAGAAAACAGTAAGTAAGTAATTAAAAAAATAAAAATTTTTTTTAAAAATCAAACAGAGCAAGTAATTAAAAAAAATTTTTTAATTAAAAAATTAAAAAATTTTAAAAATTAAAAAAAAGTAATTAATTAAAATTTTTTTAAAAAAAGTAAGTAATTAAAAAAAAAACAGAAAACAGTAAGTAAGTAATTAACAAGCTGCAGAGAAAACATTTTCGTAGAAAAACCATGATAAACAAATTACTTATATTGTTGTTCATATTTGGAAGCAATGTTAAAAGAATGTTCTGGTTCGAGGGAAGGCGGAATATTGCGGAAATAGCGAAACAATAACGAGAATGAAGCAAGCAAACACAACAATAACAGAACTATAATAAGCATCACAAAATTGGATTTGTTTTTCCTTTTGTGCGTGTGCGTAATGTGTGTATATGTAGAGAAGGGGGGGGGGAGGTGGTGCACTAAGATCCACTGTGCAGCCACCGCAAAAATTGTATCTTGGGTCTTGTCCATTGTTTCGCTTTTTTTTTTTCGTTTTTTTTTTTTTTTTTCAAAAACCAAATTCATGGCTCTGAGTTTTGTATTTTATGGAAGGAAGGGGGGGGGGGGTTGCTTTTGGAAATTTTTTTTTGTTCGTAGGTCATTAAAAATAAATTGGGATTCTATTTTCCTCGTATGGCAAATATTCCTTGCCTAAACACTTTTGAAAACAATAAGTCTTTTTTTTTTAAAGTTATAGAAGAAAGATTTACATTTGATATATATATATATATATATATATATATATATATATATATATATATATATATATATATATATATATATATATATGTTGTTTAAGTATACGTTTAAAATATTAAAATAATAAAAAATTAGAAGCCTCTACAATGCAAAATTACAAAAAAAATTTTTTTTCTCACTTTAACTTTAAATTTTTCGGTTTGGTTTGGTTTCGTAAAATCTCTTCTTCAGAGATGACCAAAATTGTGTCATGTTTTTTTTTTTTTTTTTTCAGATTAAAAAACAAACAAACAAAAAGCATGACAATTCTAGTCATCTCTGAAGAAGATATTTTATTCCGAAAAATTTCAGATTAAAGTTAAAAGAAATAAAAAAAATTTGCATGGTAAAAGCTTCTAATTTTCCATTATATATATATATATATATATATAGATAGATGATAGGTTGATATTGGCTTTTGAGAGAAATAAAAATCAAGAAAAAAAAAAATCAAAGAAAAATACAACTTGCTACTTTGTGAACTTTTTTTTATTTGGTACCTATCATGAATGGGCACCCATAAGATTTCAGCACTTACAAAGTCAGTCCCGAGTATTGATGGATAATTCCAAGTCAGTCCTGGAAATGACCAAAGCAGATTACGATTTGAAAGCCACAAAAAAAAAAAAAAAAAAAAGACGAAACGTAAACTCCTTTGGCCATTCCCAAAATTGGTTCGGGATTCTCCGTCAATACTCAGAACTGCCTCTGTAAGTATTGAAATCCTCCGGGGGTGCCCATTCATTACAAGTAACCTTTATTTGTAAACTCCGTCTGAGGTTGTCCGAAATATATCAAGCACCCAAAAAAAAAAAAACATTTATTCATGCTTTCAATTGCCGAACGGAGTTTAAAAATAAAAAAAAAAGTAGTGAGTTGCAGTTTTCTGTGATTTATTTGTTTTTTACTTTTATTTCTCTCAAAGGCCAATCTATTTTAGAGCATATGTGGAAAAGAATACTCATATAATATATATACATATATATATATATATATATATATATATATATGTGTATGTATAGAGTGATACAAAAGTCTGGATACATAGACCGGCTATTATAGAGTTTCTGTTTAGAACTTGGGTATGGCGAACGAAGCTAGACGGCTTCTCTACCTGATCCGGAGATCCATTTTTACGCCTTACAGCTGAAGTTTTCCATCCCCTAACCCCAACCCTGGTACAGCCGTAGTTGTTTTTCTCAACACAAACAATAAAATGTTTATATTTCTGTTTTCGTACCAACCTTGAAATTATCAAACTAATCACAGTCGTATTCCAAACGTGATTATAATTCGTATTTACTAACCGGCTTTTCCGATCGCCCCAGCAAGAAATCTTTATCTTCAAAAAGATACTACACATCTGGAGTGTGTTCAACATTTGACAGTCAGGATCGTGACGGGATTTTCCGCACTTACTTATCAAGAACGGCTTCAAAGACTAAATCTGTCCTCACTTGAGAATGCAAAGGGTGCGAGGGGGACCTGATTCTGGCATACAGAATCATCAACGGGAATGTACAACACTTATCCGCAGAAGATTTACTAGCGTCGCTTTCGTCTCAACAAAAGAATGGCAGCATTCTCTGTCCCTGTTTTCACCCCCCCCCCCCCTGGAACAGCATTGACGACGCGAAGTCACGGAAACATGGTGCGTCAGCTATAAGAGTAGAGTCATTTCTATTCCTGGAGTGACGTCAGTGAAGAGTTCTAAGAAAGGGAGATTACTTATAACTGACTATTAAAACTGCCAAATTTCAAAACAATGTAATTTATGATATTTATCTACCTTCAGAGGAGTTTTTCACCCCAACAAAGAGTCACGGTCTCTGCGGTCACCCGCGAAAGATATACTATCAGCGTTTTCGTCTCAACAAAAGAAAGGCAGCATTCTGTTTTGTGGTTCTGCTCCTTGGAATAGCCAGAGGAGGTTGTGATAATGTCTACCATATCCACGTTTAAAGTCACCTTGGACAAACATTCAGACGGTATTTAGATGCAATATCTTCTGTCTTTTTACATGGCTTGTTGCACTTTACTATATAAAACAATAGCAAACTGTTTATGAGTCCAGACGTTTACACTACTTTGTATATTGGGTTAGGGTTAGGGTTAGGGTTTAAACTACTCTGTATATTGGAATAAATAAAACTCACATTACCAAACATCTTTCAAAATTTTGAACGTTGATTAAAAAATAAAATAACACTTTTGTGCTTGCTTTCTGTACAACTTATGGTAAAACGGACCCCTGACGAAGAACACCAGTGTCTTTCGAGATGTCCGTATACACCACAAATATTAATAGCTTTTAAAATTTTTTGTCCATCATGAATTTTTTTTTTTTTTTGAATAGCATTTTTATTTTATTTTTTTTTATTTTGATAATAAAATTAATGCTATCATAAATTTTAATTATTTGAAATATAATATTGGTTAAAAAAAGTAAATTTGTCTGTAGAATTGGTGAATGGTAAATACTAACATTTGTACAACTATAGGATGCGGCAGAAATACCTGCCACATTTGAAACTATCACCTGTGCGTTGTTAATGAACTTATACAAGTGCTGATGGTGTTTCCATTTAGCTAATGACTTACCATTTCCTTCGGATACCCTCATGAAGCAATATCGTTAGGATTGGTGCATCTATGGTGCTTTTGCTGTTGCAACATTTTCAAGCCCCCAGAGAGTTTTCCGAGCCCATTACATGTTCCTATTTACTTGCCTCCCCACGATGTCAGAGTTAGACACAAGATCGTTTTTTTTTAATGTGGGGGAAATCCAGCTCCCCAAAAAGGGGAACTCTGGATTGGAACAAAAATAAAAATTGCCTCAGTCTAGAAGGATTCCCCATTCACTGACCCAGGACTAAAAAGATGAAGTGTGGTATAAGAACAGATACTACATTTTGCTCCTAGCTGATAGAACATCAATACTGCTATGGGGTGCAAATTTCAGAGCCACAAAGTCAGCACTTAAAAGAAAGTCACCTGGAAGACCTCAGCGCTCGAACTCCAGACAGTGTGAGACTTTCTGTCACTCAGTTTCCTGCAAACGTGCTTCTGTCTTTGGATTGTCTGATCGAACAGTCAGAAGAATTCTACACACTGATCTGAATGTCCATGCTCACAAATGAATGATTGCTTAGAAACTGAACGAACGGCATTTGCATTGTGACGCACGCCGCCCTTAAAATGTTTCTGTAATCAATCTTCGAGTTGTGGAAAACTTTGCAAGTCTTAAAACCAAATGAACAAAAACGGTGACCCTTTGTTTAAACTTTACAAGTCTTAAAACCAAATGAACAAAAACGGTGACCCTTTGTAAGTCTTAAAACCAAATGAACAAAAACGGTGACCCTTTGTTTAAACTTTACAAGTCTTAAAACCAAATGAACAAAAACGGTGACCCTTTGTTTAAACTTTGCAAGTTTAAAACCAAATGAACAAAAACGGTGACCCTTTGTTTAAACTTTGCAAGTTTAAAACCAAATGAACAAAAACGGTGACCCTTTGTTTAAACTTTGCAAGTTTAAAACCAAATGAACAAAAACGGTGACCCTTTGTTTAAACTTTGCAAGTTTAAAACCAAATGAACAAAAACGGTGACCCTTTGTTTAAACTTTGCAAGTTTAAAACCAAATGAACAAAAACTGTGACCCTTTGTTTAAACTTTGCAAGTCTTAAAACCGAATGAACAAAAACGGTGACCCTTTGTTTAAACTTTGCAAGTCTTAAAACCGAATGAACAAAAACGGTGACCCTTTGTTTAAACTTTGCAAGTTTAAAACCAAATGAACAAAAACGGTGACCCTTTGTTTAAACTTTGCAAGTTTAAAACCAAATGAACAAAAACGGTGACCCTTTGTTTAAACTTTGCAAGTTTAAAACCAAATGAACAAAAACGGAGACCCTTTGTTTAAACTTTGCAAGTCTTAAAACCGAATGAACAAAAACGGTGACCCTTTGTTTAAACTTTGCAAGTCTTAAAACCGAATGAACAAAAACGGTGACCCTTTGTTTAAACTTTGCAAGTTTAAAACCAAATGAACAAAAACGGTGACCCTTTGTTTAAACTTTGCAAGTCTTAAAACCAAATGAACAAAAATGGTGACCCTTTGTTTAAACAAGAGTAACAGTAAATTTTTCGTAAATCTTGTTTCCTGATCCGTTCGTCAACCTTTCAAATGTGAGACATTTTTCTGCTGCATCCTGTACATACGGAAATATATTTTAGCGTAGGATAAAAACACGTTTTTAAAATGAACCTACGCATTTCTACCAGAATCAAAAGTTACAAGCGAGAAAAATTATCTGAACAGATAAGAGCTTACTAAAACGCTCATTACATTTTGTTACTATAGAAAGTAACAGTATCACATAAAATGTTCAATTCCAAATAAAATATACTTAGATTTGCTTCTGGATGGCAAACCAACGACCTAAGACTAATCGACAAAACAGTGAGTCACAAATTTCTGTATTCTAGTTTTCTTTTTTTAAACTTTTCTTGTAGGCCGAATCTACATATATAAATGTTTATTTATAATATTACAGAAGTTAAGATCGACATGATACCTTAGGTTTCAAGCTGGGAGAGCGAAACCAGGCAAAAAAAAACAATACTGGGTTTGAGTTTTAATTCTAATTTTTAACCGTTCACTGGCTATCTTCAGCCATATTTGATCTAATGTACCATGTTGATCTGAACTTATAAATATTACGCCCTTATTAAAAATCGAGCACTCTGTTGGAGTTTTCTACCAAATGAAACCAAGAATTATGTATATATATATATATATGATAGTTATGGAATTTATAATCCAACGTAATGAAAAATAAAAAAAATCGTTCAAATGTTCGATGTTTCGTCTTTATTCAAAATCATCTTGAGAAAGTCTTTGAATAAAGACGAAACCTTGATGAACACATAGGTAATTTCCGGTTTTCCTTTTGTTCATATGTTTATACCTCAATAATAAATAGTAACATTTTACTGCAGTTTCACGGTATCACCGATCATCAGAAATGATTCAGGGAGTGTGTTTTTCATAACTCATGTGTTAAGGTTTTACTTTGGTATCTACCCAGGTTTATATATCTATTTTCTTAATTTTTATTTATTTTTTATGGAAGTCGCTCCAGACAAGGCATGAAGCCACTTGATGTAAGGAGCTAAAACAACAACAAAATATAATTAAGATGCATAATAATAAAAAGGGAGAGGAAAGCAGAATTATTTCAAGACAAGATCGTCTTTTAACTGACGGCGATAAAGACGCAGGCAAAATAATCGAAATTAAAGACTAAATAAAAAATGGCTGTGACGGACCCAATCATTCCACGCTGAAAATTTAAGGAGAGTAGAAAGTGACTAACTTAGGTTTACTTCCGGCAGCCTCGTAACTCTCGCTTCCCTGATTTTGTCCTTACATTCCATGTGCGATGTTTCTGAGAAAGGGGGAAGAATTGCTGTTTTCTGGGTCGGAATCTATCTATCTAGCACTTATCTTTGGCTAGTTTTTGACCTTGAAGTAGTATTTTTTTTTTTAGCTCCTTACATCAAGTGGCTTCATGCCTTGTCTGGAGCGATTTTTATTAAAAAAAAAATACCTCAAGGGATACACATCCATGCACAACATTGCACTTCATAATACCCTAACATTTAGGGAGTGCCGATGAAGAAGCCTCTCAAGGAGTTACCCCGAGTTCAGTCCCCTGTATTATCACCCTAGAATAAAGTGCCGGCCAGAAAAGCACTTTGACCCGATCCCTCTACCAAGGATACTTAACAACCTTCATTATTTGTCAGTTATCAGACAAACCAGGCCTGAAAAAGACCTCACCACCACAAAACCTGGACAAAACGTAAGCTCTTCAAGAACCCAAAGGGGTTACAAGACTGACTGACAAGTCTCCCCCTATATAGTATTTGATTGGCCAAACAGTCCGTTCGTTTTTTTTAATGTCATCTTTCCGGCCTACTAAAGATCGTTTTATATTCCTACTCTTCAAATCCTGTATTTGGTGTAGCGAGTATGTTGACGTCAGTGTGTGATAAGCCTCCGAGCAGAGGAGTTCTTACATTTTTGCTTGTATTTCAGGCCTTGAAATGGAAAATCAAGCAAAACACTACAGACATCTGATGTTTTTTTACTACAGAAAAGGAAAAAAAAACCTACAGAAACCTGCATAAAGATATGCCATGTGTATGGGGAGAATACTGTTACAGAATGGGTCTGCCAGAAATGGTTTGCTCGATTCCGAAAACGACATTTTTCAGTGAGAGATGCTCCTCGCTCTAGCCGACCAAAGATGATCGAAAGTGACCAAGTGAAAGCCGTAGTTTAACAAGATTGCCGTTTGACAACCAGACAAATCGCAGACATTCTCAAGATTTCCAAATCGATCGTGGAAAATGAATTGCATAAACTCGGTTTTGTTTCTAAACTTGATGTTTGGGTTCCGCCTTCCTAAAAAAAAAAAACGAACGAACGTTTTGGCCAACGCAATATTTACGTATCTGTATACCTAACATAACTGGGACACTAAGACCAACCCTACTACCAGCGGTGTAGAGATTGGCTTGCAAAGCACCTCCTCATTTCCGAAGGGATACCTATGTGAGAATCCAAAAACCCTAAACCAACAGAAGGCACGCCCTATCATACCATGGGCAACCAAGAGGCAGATTGAAATCAAGAAGCAGTTTCATGTGTCAGTCCACCATTAATGTCACGTGTGTCAGTCCACCATTAATGTCACGTGTGCGTCTGGTTTATGCGAGTTCGTTTCCGTATTCTAAGATTTTTCTTGCAGCTACAATTATTGCTATTGCAGTAGTTTTTTTTTTCATGTTCCATTTTCCCTTTAGCTCTCTGGCAAACTGCAAACTGCCGCTGAATACTCCACTGCAGTTTGGGCTAGATCATGACATGCCAAATCAATCGACCTGCAACTAAATAATGCATACTGAGACACTAAGACCAACACCAGTGGTGCACCGATTGGTTGACATGACACCTCCCCACATCCGAAGGTATGCCGATATGAGAATATAAAAAAGACAAACAGGAAACCGATAGAAGACTCCCCCCTATCTGTCCATGGACAACCACGAGGCAGATTAAAATCAAGAAGCAGTTTCATGACCAAAGAGAGCCTTGACCCTGCAGGGTCACGGAACTACGGCATTGACAGATGGAATGACTAATTAAACGAAGCTATCCAAGAACTCTGAGAACATCTCTCACATGGAACGGATCTCCCAAGGAAGGATTGGGTGACCCTGAACTGAGCAAGAGTAAAGGTTGGAAAGACAGCTAACAACTTTCGTAGGTAGGGACCAGCAACTCCCCTTGCGGAAATCCCAGACAAACAATGGAACGCATCCGCAATGACTGCAGTGATGGACCAACTTGTACTGACCAAGATTTGAAGGACTGTAACCTTGATGATACCCAACGATGGATCCGGTATTGGCATAAGATATGATGGTGATTTAAAAGGGGGAGGAGTATAGGTTCCAGAAGAGAGTATGGCTGTGGTACAGACAGGTTGGGAGGTGATAGGTTAAATGTATCTTTGATACTCAACGATGGATCCAGTATTGGCATGATAAGATATGATGATGATAACAATTGTAGTAATTTTATGTCCGGTTTAAAAAGAAAGAGAAAAAAAAAACAAGGAAAAAGGGAAAGAAAAAAGGAAAGAAAAAGAAAGAAAAAAGAAAAGAAAGAAGAAAAAAAAAGAAAAAGGGAAAGAAAAAAGGAAAGAAAAAGAAAAAACAAAGAAAAAGGGAAAGAAAAAAAGGAAAGAAAAAGAAAAAAAAAAGAAAAAGGGAAAGAAAAAAGGAAAGAAAAAGAAAGAAAAAAAGAAAAGAAAGAAGAAAAAAAAAGAAAAAGGGAAAGAAAAAAAAAAGAAAAAGGGAAAGAAAAAAAGGAAAGAAAAAGAAAAAAAGAAAAACACTTGCTTATAAATTCTTGTTTTTTGAAGTTTATGATTTGATATTTTTGTCTCTAAGAATAATTCATTTACAGTTTCTGCTATTCATATTTCTCTAACCGTGCGGCTCGTTAGTCAAGCGGTGAAAAAGAACACCTGCATCAGGTGGTCCCTCTTTCGGAGGCACAAGTTCAAATCCGGTACGAGTCTCATTTTTCACTTTGTGGTATTCTTTGTTTATTCCCAATGCCGTAGACTAAATTAAACGTTTATTTAATCGTTTGCCCTACTCAAAAACGAGTGTTAGCAAAAAAGCAATGTGATTATATATATATATATATATAGTTCAAATATTAATAATATAAACATAACACCAATATTTTCAAAAGTGCTCAATAACAAGTAGAGCATTTATAAAATTACATAAACACTATTACAGTCTATGTTAATCAACCAGCGTTTCAATGTTATCACATCTCTTCAGAGAGTCTATGAAGAGATGTGATGACATTGAAACGCTGGTTGAGTGGCGTAGACTGTGATAGTGTTTATGTAATAATTATAAATCAGGAATGTGAGTGACCAATGAAAAAAAACAAACTGAAATCGAGATGAATTTCTTAAACGGGGGGGGGGGGTGTTCATTCGTAATCGTCTAAAAAAGTAGAATCTCATTTCTCTTTTGGGGGGTGGGTGAGAAAACAGTGTTAATCCAGTCCATTTTTTTTTTTTAATTTCATACTGAATGTATTGATTGATATGTTTTTAAATGAGACAGGAGGACATTCATTGATGAGACAAAAGTCTTCTACCTTTCCTACTCATGAATCGTTCGAAGTATGGCAGAATTAACTTTTTCTAAGAGAGATAATGGAAAGGGAGACGAAGCAAGGGAACAAAAAACGTGATGAAAAGATAATAATAAAATGACAAAGAAAGAAAGAAAATCGAGCCAAATGGGCAAAAACTAAGGACGCAGAACTCTAGCGATTTGATTTTTTCTTATATAAAAAAAGAAAAAAAAAAAGGCGGAATTCTGCTGAAAGGTGGAGAAACCACATTCCTAATATATATCAATATCTGCATAATTTTGGTTATTCGGACTACATTTCTCATCTTGAGTGTTATCATCACAACGTTTCGGCCGCTGTAACCTCCGGCCTTCTTCAGGTGTATCTCTTCAAACTCGGGAATATTTCTGTCGAACTCGGGAATCTGGACGGAACCCTTATTTAATCCACTGTGAAAATTCTTCGTATCGCCTGCACCGAGGATTGAACCTTCAACCTTCAGATGACTATCACTTAGAACTGAATTTTACTTAGTACTATATCCACTGCGTCACGGGTCCTTGCGAACAGTTCTAATATGAATTTTGGGAGCCTTAAACCTATTCTTGTTTTTTCTATGTGTTGTCTTACACCTTATCACTATATATCAGTACTTTTATTACTACATATCACTGTGTGTGTATATATATATATATATATATATATATATATATTATAACCTTATCTATTATCCAGATTCCCGAGTTCGGCAGAAATATTCCCGAGTTCGAAGAGATACATTTGAAGGAGGCCGGAGGTTACAGCGTCCGAAACGTTGTGATAACACTCAAGATAAGAAATGTAATCTGAATAACCAAAAATTATACAAATTATCAATCCTCATCTCAAAAATATATAAATATCTATTTGCCTATCTCGTACCAAAGGTACTTAAGCCTTTTTTTATACATCTTTTATTCCTACAATTATTATTTACTTTAATATATATATATATATATATATATATATATATATATATATATTAGTGAAATTAAAACTGAATTGTTCTACATTTAATTATTGTGGAAGTGGTCGTTTGATCAGTACCATTGGAGAGCCATGAATTTTATAGCTGTTCTGTTTTTAAATCTCCGAAACAGTTACATGGTAAACAGCTGATGATCCCCATTTAATATTTCACAATTTAAGTTAATGTCCCCTGTTTTTGTTTCACTGTTAGATACTTGAATCTCCTTTTTATATTCGTAAATTTTCCAGCGGTAAGTCGGCTTATGCAAGTGCTAAGTCTGCGATATATTGGATTTAGTTAGTATCCCTGGGAATTTAAACTGCATTTTCTTTCTTTGTTTAAAATGACTCAAATCTTCTTTAGACATGTGTGTATATATATATATATATATATATATATACATATATATATATATATACACACCCACAGTAAAACTCTTATGCTATGAACTTTTGATCTGTTCATAGTGTAGGATTGGCCATAGCGTAAGATAAATTAGATTAGCTTGAAAAATTTTATAGCAATATTTTATGAACAAAATTAAAGAAAGTATATGTAAACAAAATGGATTTATTAAGAAAATGACGATTGGTCAACGCAAATAGACATTAAATGCCTAAATATTAAAAAAAATTGTTAATAAATACTGCATGTATATCACTGCACTAAAATGATTGAATTTCCTCATTATTTTCAAAATCGTTTCCGTTCAATGATTTCATTGAGTTTTTTATGTTTTGTCAAAATTTGGATATTTTGTTCAATTCCATTTTTTTTTGTATAGCATGAACCATTTCTATATCGTAGTTATTAAAGCACCTCTTTTCTTCCAAAAATGTTAGAAGTGATTCTGTATTTCTTTCTGCGACTTTAAAAAAGGGTGTACGTTTGTTAATATATCGGCAAAAATATCTTTGATATATTTCTATAAATTATTTAGTTAACTTTATCATTTGCTTTTTTTTTGTTTTAAATTGCTAAGCTCAGTTCATAGCATAGGAGTTTTACTGTATTCAGATATTTTTAAATAAACACCTAAAAAGAAGTCAGGGGAATAACTCTCATTCTTTAAATAAGAGTTATCGTTCCTTAGTTGTGTACACTAAAGTCTTGCTTGTTAAATACATGAAATATTTAGCTCTGCATTTTATGCGTTTGTTTTTTCAAAAATAAGATATTTTGATTTAGATTTTTCTTCATCCGATTTATTTTTGAACAGGCCTTTGATTAGTCCTCTATAAGAGGGTGGGGCCTTCCTGTCGTTCTTGATCGAAGTCTTCCACTCCAGACTCAGCGGTCGCGAGGATCTAAGTTTCTAATTCCCAGGGCTGCATGGTCACGTTTACACAGCTCATCCCAAGAAAGTTTCGGTCTTCCAGCCTGCCGACTTGATGCGATGGACATGTTTCTGACCCGGGAGATCCAGCTGAAGCTTCACTCGACATGGCTAAGACATCTCATCCTGCCCAGTTTATGGACACTAGATATTTCTTTTATACCAAGCTTAGAGAGAAGAGTCTCAAAGAGAGTGTCGTCTTCTGACATGACAGATCCATCTAATCATGGCTCTTTCGTTACGCTGCAGTCTCTTGAGAGTGCTCGCCGATGCAGCCCATGTTTCAGAGCCATAAAGTATAATCCTCCTCACACATCTGGTGTACACCTGTCGTCTAGTCATGACGGCCAGATGCTTATTTGTCAAGATGGACAGGAGTTCTCTAAAGACCCTCCAGGCAGAATTGCATCTGGCAATAGCAGCAATCTCACAACCACCAGCGGCTATGAGACTGGCGATGGTGGTTGCGAGACCGCTGCTATTTCCCGATGCAAATATGTGAAGTGAACGGAAATAGTGTGGATGGATGTTGTTGTTGTTCTTTCCGTGTATTTTTTATTTTCCGTGAGCTGAACCTGAAATTCCGTATCGGTTCACGGGTTCGAAAAGATGCTCCTGGAAAAGGTTAGGGTTTACAATGGCTAAAACGGTGTGAAAATAACAACCATAAGAGGGTGGGGCCGTGCCTGTCAGTCTTGATTAAAGTCTTACACTTCAGGCTCGGCGGTCGCGAGAATCTAAGTATGTAATCCCCAGGGCTGCACGGTCACATTTACACAGCTCATGGACATGGTTCTCATCCAGCTGGGGCTTCGCTCGACATGGCCAAGCCATCTCATCCTGCCCAGTTTAAGGACATCAGTTATTTCCCGTATACCAAGCCTAGAGAGAATCTCGAAGAGAGTGTCGTCTTCCGGCCTGACATGATAAAACCATCCAATCTGCAACTCTCTAATTTTTTTTTTTTTTAGTGATGTGTGTGTGTGGTCTAATACACACCAATATTCGATATGCCTAGAAACCTCTAATTCTATCATCTAATAAAGTAAAATTTAAGTACGGTTCAAATAGCAATTAGGCTAGTCTAAACTAAATATCGTTATTATTGTTTTTTTCTTCCACTATGTTATTGGGACAAATATAATTTATTTTACTTAGTTTTTTTTCCACAAAATACTTAACCTGCTAAGAACACTGTTAGAATGGAGACATTTTGCCGTACTCACCTAAATAGAAGCAGAGCTGACACACTTGATAAACAAAATAAAGTTTTGCTATTTCCCTACCTATTTCTGCAGTTAAACAAATAATTGTAAGAAATAAGTAGTGTATCATAATATTAGGTAAATAGTTTTCATTCTAACTTCTACGTCTGTTTATATTACATGCTATGAGCATATACTATTTTTAAGGATACAAGGGGCCTTTCTTTATTCATGACGAACGAATCACCGGCACCATACAATTATTTTTTACTGAGTAATCACCGATTATCAAGATCCGGAGGCCACTCGAGGATAAGGGTTAAACAGATCGTCAGTTGGCAGATGATCGTCTCTACAAGACGACCAGAAACAATGGATGGGATGGGCAGGAGATTACTTTAGATGAATTGAATTATCCAAGGAGACGGCTCAACAAGTGTTTGTTCACATTTGACTTGAAGATGACCATGCTGTAGTTGAAATAAGTTTTCGCATCATGTAATTACTAGGAAATTTCCTGACTATTTTCCTCCAGTTGTTACGATATCAATATTTTTAAAACAGACAGAAGAAATACAAAGTGAGAGAAAGAGAGAGGGGGGGGTAATACTTATAGCTTGAAACCAAAACCAAGTAATAAACTTTTCATCGACTAAACAAACTTGGCTCATTCACATGCTCCTTTATATTTATGTAAACTATTCATTTCTGACAATTAATTGTTTATCATAACACTAGGTAAAATATTTTTTGATTCTAACTTTTACGTCTTGTTCTGCTATGCTGTTTACTGAATGAGCTGCGGATGTTGCTTAGTATTTTTCAAACGTATATTTCATAAACCTTTATTTTATTCTTTTTTTTTTCTATTTTATAATTTTACTATGGATGACGTCTTTTTTGATTTAAAAAACACCCCCAAAAACGGCCAAATAAAACCAGTTTTTAACAACAAATTAATACTCTGTCATCACCACAGACGTTTTTAAACTTACGTGTTCACCAAAATATGCAAGGACCTGTGGCGCAACGGATATAAGTGCTAAGTAATAATCAGTTCTAAGTGACAGTCTTCTTGAGGTTGAAGGTTCAATCCTTAGTACGGGTGATACTAAGAATATAATTACGAATTACTTATAGCTTCTACTTGGTCATGGCCGACTGAAATAGAGTAAGTTACCCCATGGATTAAATAACAGTACAGTTTCTGCAAGTTCGACAAGACGCACTCGAAAAAAGTCGGAACTTACATCGACCGAAACGCTGTAAGAATAACATCTAAGATGAGAACAGTAGTCCAAATAATCAATCCTCATCTAAAAAATGAGGAAACGCATAACTTATTATTATTGATAACGTGATGTTGTTTTAATCTTTATACAATTCTTCGGCGTTAATATCTTTTCAAGCATTCAATTTATTCAGGCATGAGGATTTTTAGTATTGATTTTTAATGCTAAAACATCACAGGTTAATTCCTATTTCAGTCACCTAAATTATTACTGAGCGTAAAATGAGTTTCGTCTTAGTTAAATAATTGATACTTTTCAGAGAATTCGAACCAAACGACTTTTGCTGCTGAACTAAACCTAAAACTTGGTTCAGGTTAGAAAAAGAAAAAGCAGTTCGGTTCAAATTCTGTAGAACTACCAAATAATGAACTTTCTTGAGTAAATGAGTATCTGTGTGTATATGTGTGAAGGGGGCGCAAAAAATCGACTCATCATCAATGTCATATCCTCTCGGATATTGGCATGTTTACCAAATGAAGCACGGATGGTGCATTTAAAGTTTACCAAATTCTCATTTCACCGTTTTATTAGCTTTTTTTGGGGGGGGGGGGCATAGGATTTTCAGAGTACAGTTTGAAACATTATGGTATCTTTCGGTCGAGTGGGTAAAAAAAAAAAAATGCAAAACAAAAATACAACAACAACAACACTTCCGGGCAACGTCGGATACGGTACAGCTAGTAAAATATAAAACTATTTTGAAAATGATATATATCTATATATATATATATATATAGGTTTTTTTTTGAAGAAAGATAATTGTGTGGGAAATATCTCAATACGAACTCTCTAAGGTTGAAAAATGGTGGACTATAAGTTTTGTTCGCTGTGTGTATCAAAGTAAAATAAAAAAAGGACGTTTTTCTGTTAAAAATATCCAAAGTAGTTTTCTTTTCTGTAAATCTGAAGGTTCATTTGTCTTTAAGATTCGGACTTTGTTGTTACTGATGTTCTGATTGTATTGGCTATGAGGAAACATCTGTAATTTTTTTTTTTTTACATAAAGACCAACTTTGTTTGATATGAAACCTTGTCTTATATATATGTATGTGTGTGAAAAAGACAAAAGGAAAAACAAATTAAATACAAGAATGAATCATCAAAAAACAGATTTTACAGGTTTCGTTCGGATGAACGAACATCTTCAGAAAAACTGACTTGATCCGGACGAAACCAGTAAAATCTCGTTTTTTTGATGATTCATTCCTGTATTTAATTTGTTTTTCCTCTTGTCTTTTTCACACATCCCGTCTTCACAGCATTTCATTTTGTGATATATCATGTATTTTATCCTCATATATGTATGTATATGCAAAGTTTTGTCCATACTTTGTTTCTTTTTTATAATACCTTAATTTGACTACCTAACCAAATATACATACACATATATATACATACATACATACATACATATACATACACATCAACTCAATGTTCTAAAAGTACTCTTTTCGCCTACACAAACACGGTTGGTGCATATTAATAACTATTGCTTCTAATAGTTTA
>OY744544.1:66192876-66220376 GCA_963556195.1 Sepiola atlantica
ATAGCCATTTGCAGGAACGAGCCCCGAGAGACCACTTGGATGTACCAGCGCATCTCCCTATCATCCGAGGCAATGCCATGTCTATTACAACGTCGTCCCGCAACGTCTAAGAGAAAAATGTATTACTCAGTTTGTGTACTGAATTAAAAGACAAGAATCATTAGCATATATATTTAAGTTTTTTTAAAAAAAAATTTATTTTTTTTACTATTTTAGTTATAAATTCTTGTATTTTCTTTAGAATAGCAGACAAACATTACCTGAATATATAAAAATTAGATAAATGAATTCAATTTCCTTCAATGAAAAAAAAAAAGTTATCAGTATACTTTTTTTCTTTTGCAAAAAGCTAAGAGAATTTTATTTGAATATATTAAAATTCCGTTTTTTTTCTTCTTTTAAACTCTTCGACATAGTTCAAGAAATTTGAGCAAAAAATTTGAAAATGCTTTAAATATCAATATTTACATTTTTTTTTTTTTTTTTTTTTTTAAATCGGTTTGTGTACGTTTTCAGCATCCTAAATTCTATTTTAAGAAGCTGGAAAGATAATGTGAGCTGCTGAAAACTAACACATGACGACAGAGTCCGAAATTCGTGTTTCAATAGATGAAAGTATAATTTGGGATGCTGAAAACATACACAGAATAAGTAGAAGATACACACAACAACATAATGGACCTCGATTTCAGTTATAAATATACATTTTTGTTTTCTTTTTTGCAAAAGCTAAGAGGATTTTATTCGAATATATTAACTTAAGTTTTCTTTTTCCTTTTTTTTTAAACTCTTCATTGTAATTCAAGAAACTTTGGCAAAATAAATTGGAAAATGCTTTAAATAAGAATATTTACATTTTTTCTCCTTTTCTTCTTCAGCGATTAAAAAATAACCGCTATTTAGTCGTTTCACAGCCAAAATTGACAAACAATGAACCATCTGCTAATTTCCGAATTCACAAATGAGTAACTAAACCCAAATAAATTGTTTTGGACTAATTTCAAATTTACCTTAAATTATTTTTAAGGAAATACAGTTGGGAAATTAGTCAAAACTTATTTGAGTTTATTTACACATTTGAGAGGTCGGGGAAAAAAAAAAAAAAAAAAAAAATCAGAAATTAGCAGACGGTTCATTGTCTGCCATTTTGGCTGCGAAACGACTAAATCCCCCCCCTCAAAATTATCACGATTCACAACATTTAAAGCACGTCAACATTTACAGGAAGAAAAAAAAAAAAAAAATAACGACATAAATCCGTGCATATTTCACATAGACCCCCCCCCCCTTCTGATCTGCGACTCAACCATATTTGCATACCTTTCACATGCACACATGCAGATGCAGTTGCACGTTTCCATCATGGAAACAAAAGTAAATAAAAAAGACAAAAAAAGAAAAGAAAACACCAAAAAATGAACAAAAACAAAGATGTATTCCACATTCACAAGAAACATGGGTTGTGCAAAATGTATAATAATATTAAGTTATAGTAATATTAATAATATTAAGTTATAGTAATGTTAATAATTAATATTAACCTCGTTTGGCAAGTCTTTTACTTCAGGAAAATTATTAATGATATATATATATATATATATTTTGGTACAGAAAAATTAGTACAACATTAGTACCGTCAGTTTCAAGCTCAGAAGGACTCAGCCATCCGGCTCTCTTCAGCTTATGTCGACTTCACATTTCCGAAACAGATGACAACATAAGCTGAAGAGAGCCGGATGGCTAAGTCCTCCTGAGATTGAAACCGACGGTACTAATGTACTAATTTTTCTGTAGCAAAAAAAATAAATAAATATTACGCTTTTAATTTTAATTCTCAATTAATCGAGCACTCTGCCGGGATTTTTTCTGCTATATTACAAAAGAAGGTATATATATATATATATATATATATATATATATATATATATATAATTTTATTTTAATATATTTGTTGCTCTTTTGATCTTCGCTATTTATAATACCTGCTGCTTGCATGATCTCTGATCGACCACTTCTTTCTGCCGTTTCAATAACAAAGTTCAAACCATCTTTGGAAATTTCACATCTTTTTGGGGGGTTGAGATCCTTTACATTCGACTATCCATTGGCTTGGAACCAGTCCAAGACTGAACAGCTTTTTTTTTTTTTCTTTCCTCAAAATCTCCCCAGTTTTAGAGAATATATATATATATATTTTTTTTACAATCCGCTCCATTTGTCCTTGCATAGTTTCTTCTCGAGTTCTTTCGTTCGTTCTTTTTCTTTATAATTTTTCAAATAATTGTTATCTTAAAAAAACCACAAAACAAAACATCTTCACTAATCATGGGGGAGAAGAAAATCGTGTTTGGGGTTGTCGATACTTTTCTACGCTGGGTGTCAATTAAGTTGGTAAGAGAAACGTAGATTTAAACGGATTCATATCGATACTTTCAGTTTCACGGAAACACTGGAATCTTCGCCCGTAGAGTATCAGTGGTTTACTAGCAAGACATTGGACGAAGAATCAGTTACATTCCTGTGAGCTGAACTTCCAGTGTTTTCGTGAAACCAAAGGTATCGATGGAAGATCAAACTAATGTACAGTGTCAATTGAAATAAAAAAATATATGCTCTTCCACAAGTAATTGAGCACTCTGGGTTTTTCTGCGATCACACTAAATTACACGCACACACACATTATATATATATATATATAATATGAAACTAAAAGTATACTTTTAGAGGATAGAAGCTATAGTGAAATGTTTTAAGCTCAATATACGAGATAGAGCAATTATAAAGATAAATGAAAGAAGAGAGATAAACATGTACGAATGACAAATCTATTTCAACTTCGATTGTTCAATGCAAAGTGTACTCGGTAAAAACATGTTTATTTTACTTTCCTTAAGCCAAGGCTTTTCAAATATTAAAATCTTAGAGGAATTACATAGATGAACCCCATTTTTTAAATTTAAAAAAAATTTATTTTTATTTTTTTAAATTTTTTTTTTTTATACGCGCACACTCTTACTTGCCATTACTTAATATTTTTTCAAATTTTGGCTTTTCCACTGCCAACTTGTCCATCTATGTAATTCCTGATAAGATTTTAATCTTTGAAAAGCCTTGGCTTAAGGAAAGAAAAATAAACATGTTTTTACCGAGTACACCTTGCATTGAACAATCGAAGTTGAAATAGATTTGTCATTCGTACATACAGGGTGGCCCAAAAGTAGGTTTACAGTTACTAAACTGTTATTTAACCTATTTAAAGTTTTTCGAATAACCTAGTTAAAAAACTTCAAATATTAAATGATAACTGTAAACCTACTTTTGGGCCACCCTGTATTTATCTCTCTTCTTTCATTTAACTTATATATATATATATAAAATGGCAAAGTGGACAAACCCCAAAATATAAAAGACAAAATCACATCAAAGATATTAGTAGAGTAATATTTTGTTTCTTTTAATAAAAGAAACTTTATCAAAATGACTCCCTTTGAGAAAGTTTCTGTTATTCAAAGAAACAAAACATTACTCTGGGTCTCTTATTAGATCTTCTGCACTTTGACCTTTGAGGTCTGTTCATTTTGACATTTGTTTTTTGTCGTTTCTATATAATTTTGTCGGAGTTTATACTTTTATCTTATAGTCAAGGGGAGGAAACTGCACAGAACAAGGCAGCATTTTTCTTTTTTTTTCCCTGTCTAACTTTTTTGCACAAGCTAATTGGACGGTCAATCCCACATTTAGACCCCCCCCCCTTTTTGACGAGAACCGTTCTGATAGGAGAACGAGCTGTCCTCTACTGCAAATAGAATTTTATTGGTGACTTTGAACCGTTACTCGTCCGAATAAAAATTACCCCCCCCCTCCTCTTCAAATGCAATAAATCCACTACCTGTAAAAGCTATAACCAGTCTTTTCCTTTATTGGTCCGCTACAACTGTATTTATCTGACAAGAAAGGTGGTGGGAAGAAATTTAACAAAAGGGCCAGAGAAGTTGAGAAATACACAAAATACTTTGGTAATTTTTATTTATTTTTTTTTTTACTGGTTTTAGGGTAGCCCCTAGCCAATATGTTCAATGTTTATTTTCAACTACGACAATTTGTAAACCTCACTATTATTTCTTTCGGATGAGAATGAAAGAAAATCTTTAAATCATGGTAATTTCCTAATGTTTGATCACTTATTTACGGTGAAATGAGTTTTGGCGGGATTTCATTAACTCTCAAACAACTTAAAAAATTTTTTTTTTTAATTATTTAAAATCGTAACATAGTACCCACATACCCTCCATAACACAAATATAGCAAGTTTAATAAAATCTGAATAAATAAATAATAAAAAAAAAAATTAAAAAAAAAAAGTTGGCTAATATTAAAAAAAAATCTACAAGGGAGATTCAGCCAAGTTTTTAAATAAAAGGGAAAAACTTGGAGTTATCTCCCTTGTGCATTTGTTTATATCGGCCAAATTTTTATTTTTAATTTTTCGCGTTTCGCTTCTACGATTAAACTTGCTATAACTTACTGTTTTTAATGGTTCATTGCTAAAATGGAGACTTTTAAAAAAAAAAATTTATTTTTCGTTTTCAAATAAATAAATAAATAAATAAAAAATAAGTTGTGCCGAAGCCCATTTCACCCGTAAATGACCATACATTGATGTAATTTATCAACAAAAAGCCTCTCTGGCAGTAGAACAACTAAGAGATACAAGAACACTAAAATTGTATGTATTTTTGTGGCGGGAGATGGAAGGGAAAGAAGAGGTGACCAGGTGCGCGTGTTTGTACGAATTTGATGCATCGCGACAACGTGTGCTGCACCTGAGAGTTCTCCCAATTTGAATACCAATAACTCTAATATACATATATTCAGAATGAAAGATTTTATTTTTTACTTATAGACGTTCAGAGATAAATATACATAATTTCTTACATGATTCCATACTCGCAACCAATCAAAACGTAGGCATGAAGATACTTGCTGGGGGAACTGTGTGCGTGTGTTTTATAAATGTATACAAGTGGATATATATATATATATATATATATATCACACACATATGTCAACATGAAAATCAACCTCTCAAAATCGGAGCAGGGCCGATTCAATGCAGCAAACCTTGCACGCACAAAGGGCTCGGTATCCTTTCAGATAGAGCTTTATAATAATTACAAGTAATAAATTTGGTTTATCTCAACAATCCACTGCAGTTTCACGGCATGTCCGATCGTCAGTAGTGTATTAATAAAAATCCTGTATTATTTGGATTAATCATACTGTTTCTCATCTTGGGGTCGTTATATCCAACACCGAACGTTTCAGCCGATGTGACCTCCGACCTTAATTAATGCGCATCTTTTCGAACTTGGCAATCTTTATGGCGCACGCGAGGATGGAATTTTCCAACTCGAACCTTCATTAAATCCAAGTTAAAAAAGATGCACTTAAAGAGGGTCGGAGGTTACATCGGCCGAAACGTTGTGAGAATAACATCCAAGATGAGAACAGTAGTCCGAATAATCCAAATAACAGAAATTATCAATCCTCATCTCAAAAATTTTCGAAACTATAAAATCCTTACGGTCTTTATATATTTGAATACAGATTCAAACTCAAAGTTACCGACGATCGAACATACCATGAAACTGCAGTGGAATGTGAAGATAAGCCAAATTTATTACTTTATATATTATATTATATTATATATATATAAGTCCAAAACCAAGTTAATATAATACAATATCAATTGGTGTTTATTAGCTTTTAATCCGATAGTGCTCAATACAACTTTTGTAGAGCTATATAATAAAATATTTCCAATTTTTAAAAAAATGTAATTCATTATATATATATATATATATATATATATATACACTAAAAAGCAAACTTGATTTATAATCAAAGATTCATTTACACATACATTTATTTTCAATTCATTTATGGTATACGATGTTTTGTGGGTTTTTAATTTTTTTTATTCACAGGTCTTTTTTCTTTCTTTTTTTTTTTTTTTCGAGCTAAGAATAAAAGTAACATTTTGTGTCTACTTTTTCATTTTGTTCGTGTTTATTTTATCGAAGAACAATTAATAAATAATATAAAATAAATCAAGACAAAATGAAAAACAAAAAACAGAAAAACAAAAAAAAAACAAAAACAAGAGATAGACCTAGAAATGATTCAATTCTCCAATAAGCTTTTAACATAGATCTTTCTCTCTCTCATACATATATATATATATATATATATATATAGAATTGGCCAACAACAAAATCAGAAACAATAGAATGCAGAAATCTGTGACTGCGTGTTTCGCAACATCAAAAGGCGCATATAAATATATTCTATCATATTTTATTGAGGGATCGAAAAATTTTCGGAGATCCTATCACTTTCTTCAATCAAGAAGAAAATGAACACTGTAGTAAGATCTGTTCTGCTTAGGTTATTTTTCTCACTTGTAAATTTTGTTTCCACAAGCGAGAAAAATATGCCGAACAGGAAAGAGCTTACGACGACACTCATTTCATTCTTGACTGAAGAAGGTAACAGGATCACCGAAAATTTTCAATTCCTCAAATAAAATTGAATATACTTATACTGGTCTCAGAATATCCAACTATGGTTGGTCCGAGATTAAGCAATAAAACGGAGTCGCAGATTTCTCTATTCTATTGTTTTTGATCGTTTTGTTGTCAGATTCGACATATTTATACATACATAAAGCATATGGTGATGGCTTGCCATTATATATATATATATATATATATATTAACATAAATGTATACAGATTGCATACTTCAAGTCTATAATTTAGGTTTTGGTAACATGAGAATAATTTGCTTAAGAGACGGCCGGTGGGGGGAGAGGGTGGGGGTGACTTACTTCCTTTTATTTTTTATGTGAAAGGGAGTGGGGGGAGTTAATTTTTTTTATTTTGCTTATGTGCAACCTAAAAAAACAAAAAAAAAAACATTTGCAAATTTAAAAATATAAAAAAAAAGAAACGTTTCTCATTAATTTCTAAAAATTTGTCTCCCCCTACCCTCAGTTCGTTGAGATGGTTCCAGGGGCTGGGATGAGGGTGGGTTGGGGGGTTTCGGACGAACAAGACTATGTGCAGCGTTGGGATGGGTGGCCTTTTATATATATATATATATATAAATAATTTTTTTTGTGGGCTTGGGGGTCGAGGAGAACAATTTTGAGATGGAGGTAGGAGTTTGGAGA
Organism: Sepiola atlantica; assembly: GCA_963556195.1. Taxonomy (NCBI): domain Eukaryota; kingdom Metazoa; phylum Mollusca; class Cephalopoda; order Sepiida; family Sepiolidae; genus Sepiola; species Sepiola atlantica. The sequence continues at coordinate 66,200,110 of OY744544.1, forward strand.
GGGAGGGGGTTCTAGGGGGCGATTGTTTTTGGCCAGATAGGTGAGCATATATAAAATGAAGCTGGGTCAAGGATTGAACCTGCCACGTCCACCCCAAATTCAAAGTGTGTGTGTATGTGTGTGTAAATAGGGAGGGGAACATTCAGAAATTACCATTTTTTTTTTTTTTTTTTTTTTTTAATTAATTTTGAAACTGGATCATTGAAAGAATATGACATTCTATATATTTTTTTTTTCTTTCCTTACATTTTTTATTTTTTTTATTTGTTTGTTAAAATAGTTAAAAATAAAAAATGGAAATACGAGAACTACTGTGCAGTATTGTTGGAACGAAAGACAAAGTTTTAAAACAATGTTTTTTTTTTTTTTTTTTTCTCTCCGAGGGGTGGGGAATTTTTTTTTTTTTTGATACACATTTTTTTCTTCTGTAGTTGTTCTGCTTCTGCGTGTCTTTTTATATATATATATATATCTATATATATTTAAATTTTTTCTCTCCCCATTTTGCATTTTTTTTTCAAATTTTCAATTTTCTTTTTAAATTTTTTAAATAAGCAAGAAATAATTTTTTTTTTTTTAAATTTTTTTTTTTAATTTTTAATTTTCTACTGCATAATATTTGTTTCTTCTTTTCTTATCTTTTCTTTGACGGAGAAAGTTGTAAATTATAAAAAAAAAAAAACAACTAAAAAAAAAAAACACCATCAAAAAAACATCATAACCAAGAAAAAAAGAAAGGCCATGAATATACGGACATTGAACGGTGTAAGTGCCAGGCCTACATTTTTCATCTTATTCTCCTCCGCATCAATATAAATTGCCTTCATTTGACATCAGCCTTTAACCAGGCTTTATTTCCATCTTCTAAATTGTTTATTTTTTTTCTAATTTGTTCCTAGATGTTTAATTTTTTTTTTTGTTTTGTCTTTTCTGTCCAGTGTGATGGGGGGAAAAAAAGGGAAGAATATAAAAGGGCCGGTTGTGTCATGTTGATACACTTTTGTGCCAGGACCCTTCCCCGCTTTTGGGTATGCAATAAGTCCAACCTAGAAATCGCTAGAACTGCTGCTGCTGCTGTTGCTAAGGTTTGGTTTTTTTTTGTTTTTAATTTTTTATTTCCGATAAAAAAAAAAAAAGGAGGATTTCCTAACTTCCATTGCTATTCCTGTGTTCAATGGGGACGTCTGCTCCGTATAACTTACTGGCCTTTTTATTCATTTTTGACTGCATTTTGGTCGAAGCACGGAACCCGCCTAAGATTTCTTCTTTCCACTGGTTTATCAAGACTTTGTCCTGCAGAGAGAGAGAGAGAGAGAAAAAAAAAATCAATGATAATGTATCAAAAGAAGAATTTACACCCTTCGAGGCACACCGGGCGTTTTTCAGGTAACATGAATCGGAACAAATACATAGAAGACATTGGCAAGGCTGCTGCAAAGAAAGTGGGCTCCCTTTACCGTGCTAGAAAACTTCTCACACCTGACAGTATTCGATATCTCTAAAAAGCCACCATCCGCCCATGCATGGAGTACTGTTGTCACATCTGAGCTGGTGCACCAACCACTAGTCTCCCTCTCTTAGACAAGGTAAAAAAAAAAAGTCTCTAATCTAATAAGTCTCTCACTGTCTACCAAGCTCCAACCCCTGTCCGATCGCTGCAGTGTTGTACTTCAATGGAATGTGCTCTGATGAACTTGCTGCTCAATAATAAAAAAAATGGGGCACTAATGGGTCAAAAATATAATATTGTATTTGCAAAAGACTTTTGGTAATAAATTAAAAAAAAAAATAATAAAAAAAAAAATGGGGCACTAATGGATCAAAAATATAATATTGTATTTGCAAAAGACTTTTGGTAATAAATTGAAAAAAAAATTTTTTTAAAAATGGGCACTAATGGGTCAAAAATATAATATTGTATTTGCAAAAGACTTTTGGTAATAAATTGAAAAAAAAATAAAATGGGACACTCATGGGTCAATAATAAAAAAGAAAAAGAACTCCAATGTAGAATAAGTACTCTCCACTCTATAATATAGATCAATGTGTATTTATTTGTATATAAATAAATATATGTCCGTCCTGTCACACAAGTTAGCAAGTAAAGCAAAAAAATCCCGAAAGTGTTTAGGGGAAGGTAGAAAGCATATAGCAAGTCAGCCCCCCCCCAACGCAATCTTCAATGAATTCTGAAAGAAATCCATCACTATAATGAGAGGTTTTGTTTTATTTATTTATTTTTTTTAACTTCACCGATTCAAATGTTATTTTATATAAATATTAGTGTGAACACTGGTGAAAGACAATTTTTTTCTCTCATTTTTGAGGGAGGAGGGTGTACACTCGTTTAATTATAAATATGTAATTACTAAGAAGTACTAATTGTACTAAATCGTCCTGGAACAGGTGGCACTTGACTTTAATACCGGGATCAACACAGCATGATGATGATGATGAATTAGTTAGCTAGTATAAATAAGTATTTTATTTAGGAGATTGGAGTCTGGATGATTCAATTTAATTCAATAAATTTGGCAAAACATAAAACAAACATGCTTCAGTTGCCATGTAGGGGAAGTGGGGGCGCAGAAGTTTACACAGAAGAGGATACAGTGGCCTACCACATGTCCAATTTCGCCTTCAATTGCTGCGCCGTTGGTGCATTTATTATGTCCCCCTAAAATCCATTCCAAGGTCCAGAGATTCTGATCTAGAAATCAACACTCTTTTGGTTCAATTAAGATCGGCGTCGAAACAGCCTCTGGTAATGCGCGTGCAATGCAGATCTCTTTCTGGTGCAAAAGGGAATAGCAAGTTCTGCGGGAGATGATAACGGCCATCGCATGCCAAAATGAGATCACCGTGTAAACGTCGGCGCTCAAGGGAGAAAAGGTTAATAATCTTCTCAAGTCGGCTTTCGTGACGAAGATCCCATAGTCGCTGCACCATTCGTGTAGCCAGACGGCGAACTCTCTCCAGGTGCCAGATATCGCGTATTAGATATGGAGCAGAAGCCTGAACACCATACTCTAATGGCGGTCCGACGAAGGAGACAAAGTCGGAGACATATTTCAGAAGTGAATTTGCAGTAGGAATGTCGAATGAGAAATAGGGAACGATATACTAGAGAACGGCCGATGATCTTTTAAATAAATAAGGAACTATATACTAGAGGCGGACTATACACTAGGAGGGAAAACTATACACTAGGGGCGGACTATACACTAGGGGGGAAACTATACACTAGGAAACTATACACTAGGGAACTATACACTAGGAAACTACGCCCATAGCAGCATATCACCTTTATACTTATTGTTTTACATTTTATAACATTAATTTCTGTGCAAGAGACCATGTAATGGTGGGGGTAAGAAGCCCGACTGGAGGCCAATTGATAAATGTTTGATTTTTTAAAAGATTTTTGGATGGAAATGAGAAAGAAACAATATTAATATAAGAATCTTACTTCTCAGGCAGATCTCTCTCTCTCTCTGCCTATCTGTCTCTTTCTGTCTCTCTCTGCCTCTGTCTATCTGTCTCTTTCTCTCTCTCTCTGCCTCTGTCTATCTGTCTCTCTCTCTCTCTCTCTGCCAGCATACTTTTTAGAAGAAAAATATTAATATGAGAATCTTATTTCTCTATCTCTCTCTGTCTCCCTGCCTCTCTCCCTCTTTCTCTTTCTCTCACTGTCTCTCTAAGCTTTCTTTTTAGAAATTTACTAGGGAACTACTGGATGCATCACGGACGATGATCTTTTAATAATTACCCGTCACTTGAGCAACGCAGGATGCGTGCAGATACATTTCTGGCGTAGAACATCAACCTGAATTTAAATATACGTTTACAGAAGTTTTTCACACCAACACAAGTCATGGTTCTTCACGGAACCCAGCAACGGGTCTAGCATAGTAGCTTTCGTGTCGTTAGAAGAGAGGCAGCGTTCTTTGTCCGTGTTTCGGCTTCGTGGAACAGCCTATCAGAGGTCGTGACGATGATGCCTATCACAACCAGGTTTAAAGTCACCTTGGAAAAAACATTCAGACGGAACAGATGTGCACATCTTTTAACTGTTCATTTACATGGCTTGTTGCACTTTGATATTTTTTGCCAATCAATTTGATTGGATATAAATAAACATTTCTAGCCATAAAGTTAGCCGAAAATAGCTAGAATCTAGCTGATTTTCAGCTATTAAGAATACAAAAGTGGCACCAACCTGTGATGTTATCACCAGTTTTGTTTCATTCTTCAAGATCACCACGATACAATTATCGGCTTTGTTCAATTTCTGGAAATCGTGACACACTTCTTTGATGTCGTACATCGTGATGAGCTGCGGAAGAAAAGAGGCAGAAACAATGAAAGAGATGAAGATGAAAATTATCTTGATCAGATCGCTTGAGGAGAGTTTAATTACATTTAAACGATCGGGTGGAAAGACTTCGGAGATGAAAAATAATGATAAAAAAATAAATGAATTCATAATGAGTCAAGGAAAAGAAAAAGTTTAATTCGATCAGGTGGAAAGACTTCAGAAATTAATAATAATAATAATAATAATAATAATAATAATAATAACTAGCAGGATCCGTGTAAATTACACGAAATGATGTTTTCAATACTAATTATCTTGTTCCTAACCTATACATGTTTGAATAAAATATAAGATTTGACTTGTATATTTATTTGAAAAAATTAAAATACATGAAAATACATGAAACAATTTACAAAACTTTTTTATATACAATATTTCTAGTGAAGGTAGTTCCTCTTCTCTGGCCATAAGTAGAATTATTCTGAGGACAAATTAGGGGTAACCCTTCCAGGTATTACACCCTCTTTTGAGGGAGGGGTAATGTAGTATCTGTTATGTTCTCATGAGACATACTCACGGGAATTACCTTCTTTTATGGTGTCATCTTCCTAGGTATTACCTCCTTTTTTTTGGGGGGGGGGGAGGGCAGTACGAGTTTGTTCCTCATCATTATCTCCGGTTTTTTTTTTGGGGGGGGGGATAGTAAACTATCTGTTCTATTGTTATGATATCATCCTCCCAGGGATTAACTCCTTTTTTTTTGGGGGGGGGGGGGGGGTTGTTCGTCATGGTACCATCCTCTCAGTCGTTACCTCCCCTCTTGGGGTCAGTGTAGAACAGGTTCGTTCAGCATATCATCTTCCCAGAGGGAGCATTATTTTAATAGTAATATATATATATATATATATATATATACAGGGTGGGCAAAAATAAGGGTCCTATTTTAAAAAATTCATAACTTTTTTATTTGATTTTTTTTAATTTTTTTTTTTAGAATAAGTAAAGGACCCCTTCCGAAGCAAGCATGAGCCGTATTAGCCCTAAGGAACGTACCCTCATTTAGAAAACATTATTTTTGCTTAAAAAACTCAAAACAGTGTAAAAAACAATATTTAGTTTTTGTAAGTTTTAAAAAGTGTTTTTCGGCTAAAATTTGTTTTGTTTATTTCAAAAAATCTCGGAAGGGTCAGTCTACACACACATAAAGTTTGGTGAGTTTAACTTTTATTTTGTGGAAGTTATTCAAATTCAAGTTATTCAAATTTAAAGATAGGACCCTTATTTTGGCCCACCCTGTATATATGATTTTGTTATTACTTTTTGCTGGCGATAGTCAATCGGTGTGTTTATTATTTGTCGCTTACCTGAGCATTTTTTAAGAATATGCAGAGGACTGCATTCATTCTCCCTGAATCGGACGTGTCATCAATTTCTATATATATATATATATATATATATATATTTTAATTAATTAATTTATAAATGAATTTTTGTGTGCACAAAAGGAAGACATGGACACGTGTTTCTGGTTATGAGCCGTCATCAGCATACCGATCATGCTGATGACGGTTTATAGCCAGAAACACGTGTCCATGTCTTTTTTTTCTGTGCAAGCAAAATTAATTTATATATATATATATATATATAATTAATTTATATATATATATATATATATAATTAATTTATATATATATATATATATATAATTAATTTATATATATATATATATATATAATTAATTTATATATATATATATATATATAATTAATTTATATATATATATATATATATAATTAATTTATATATATATATATATATATAATTAATTTATATATATATATATATATATAATTAATTTATATATATATATATATATATATATATATATATATATATATATATATATAATTAATTTATATATATATATATAATTAATTTATATATATATATATAATTAATTTATATATATATATATATATATATATAATTAATTTATATATATATATATATATATATATAATTAATTTATATATATATATATATATATATAATTAATTTATATATATATATATATATATATATAATTAATTTATATATATATATATATATATATATAATTAATTTATATATATATATATATATATATATAATTAATTTATATATATATATATATATATATATAATTAATTTATATATATATATATATATATATATAATTAATTTATATATATATATATATATATATATAATTAATTTATATATATATATATATATATATATAATTAATTTATATATATATATATATATATATATATAATTAATTTATATATATATATATATATATATATAATTAATTTATATATATATATATATATATATATAATTAATTTATATATATATATATATATATATATATAATTAATTTATATATATATATATATATAATTAATTTATATATATATATATATATATAATTAATTTATATATATATATATATATAATTAATTTATATATATATATATATATAATTAATTTATATATATATATATATATAATTAATTTATATATATATATATATATAATTAATTTATATATATATATATATATATATAATTAATTTATATATATATATATATATAATTAATTTATATATATATATATATAATTAATTTATATATATATATATATAATTAATTAATTTATATATATATATATATAATTAATTAATTTATATATATATATATATAATTAATTTATATATATATATATATAATTAATTAATTTATATATATATATATATAATTAATTTATATATATATATATAATTAATTTATATATATATATATAATTAATTTATATATATATATATAATTAATTTATATATATATATATATATATAATTTATAAATTATATATATATATATATATATATAATTTATAAATTATATATATATATATATATATATAATTTATAAATTATATATATATATATATATATAATTTATAAATTATATATATATATATATATATAATTTATAAATTATATATATATATATATAATTTATAAATTATATATATATATATATAATTTATAAATTATATATATATATATAATTAATTTATAAATTATATATATATATATAATTAATTTATAAATTATATATATATATAATTAATTTATAAATTATATATATATATAATTAATTTATAAATTATATATATATATAATTAATTTATAAATTATATATATATATAATTAATTTATAAATTATATATATATATAATTAATTTATAAATTATATATATATATAATTAATTTATAAATTATATATATATATAATTAATTTATAAATTATATATATATATATATAATTAATTTATAAATTATATATATATATAATTAATTTATAAATTATATATATATATAATTAATTTATAAATTATATATATATATATATATAATTAATTTATAAATTATATATATATATATAATTAATTTATAAATTAATTATATATATAATTAATTTATAAATTAATTATATATATATATAAATAAATCAATACATTCATTTGTCTATTGCCAAAACAATAAAAAAAAACAATAACAAATTTCGAATCTTGCTGAATTCAGCCACACTGATGAGCCATATTATGGCGAAACACATGTCTGCAGATAATATTTTATAAATAAAAATATAGATGCTCTCCATATAGTGGGTGACACACAGAGTAAGGGGGAAAATAACTTCCTCTAGCATTTAGGAAATGCTTCACCATAGATATATGAATTTGTTTATTTGTCTATCGCCCAAACAATGACAAAATATATATATATAGGGAATATTGAAATGATTAAAAAAAAATAAATAAAATTGGATAATTTACAAGTTTATTAAATCATCAAGCGTTCAAGAAATATAATAAACTGACCATTAATCCATGGATTTTGAAAGAATTACTCTTCTTAGAAGAGAAAAAAACCCAGTAAATTACTAATTATTCATAATATTAATTTGAAAATTTGCAACAAAATATTTTGAAGATATGTTTAAAGCAAAAATAGTTCATGGAAAGTTTTTAAAATGGGCAGGAAGTCCTTGCTTGAACACTTGATGATTTAATAAACCTGTAAATTATTCAATTTTATTTTTTCATCATTTCAATATTTCTTATAATAATGCTCTAGCTACAATATCAAGCATCTCCTTATCACGCTAGGATCTAATATAAAATATTTATCTTTATATTAGCCAAATAAACACACACAGAGACAGGACAACATATTCAATTTTCTCCCAAGAATCTATCAACTCAAATTCTAGTAAAGACTATTCTTTCCATTTATCGGCGCCATCCTGCGTTGGTAAGTCAGAAAACTCACGCCAGTCATAGAGCTAGCGAACGCAATTTACAACATACATACCTCCACTTTGTTTTTCTGGATTCCACCGTCACGGTTTTTCTGGTAGAACTCTAAACGGTTTGGATAGAGTCGTAAGTGCCTCTTCTGCCAGGAATTCAAGAATGGACCGCCAAGCTTCAGAATCTCGCCCTCCACGATCACATCTGTACCTGGAATTAGGATGAAGAAAGTTTAAAGAATTCTGCAAACAGTTTTAAGACGACGAAACAGTTTATTGTATTCTAGAACTGAGCAAGACATTAAAGAGTTTCGGAATTTTTTTTAGATAAGGATTGATAATTCGTATTATTTGAATCATTCGGACTATTGTTCTCGTCTTAAATGTTATTCTGATTACATTTCGGCTCAATGGCTGGCATGCTGAACCTCTGCCGAAGAACATCTTGTTCATGTACTAACGAGTCACCGCTTATCAAGGTCCAAAAGCCACTCGAGGATAAGGGTTAACGAGTTTGTCAGGTGAACGGTGAGCCAAACGCCGCGAGGATTAGTAACGATTGTTGCAATCGGACAGAATTTGACTATTTAAGAAGACGGCTCAACAAGAATTTGTTTACATTGGACTTGAAAACAACCATGTTGTAGTCAGCTGGGAAGCATCCCCATGGAATAATGTTCCACGGACGGGTAGTTTTAGGTAAGAAACTTTGCTCATGAAAGTTTCGTCTAGTTTTAGGTATACAGAGGGAGAAGGGGAAACTTTTGACAGTGGTTGTTGCTAGACGAGTGTTTGTCGTGAATGCTTTACAGGGGAAACCATAGATTTTGGCCGATGACCCCTCAAGAACCCGTGGCTTAACTGAGAAAAGTGATAAGTAATAATCAATTCGAACTGACAGTCTTCTGGAGGTTGAAGGTTCAATTCTCAGTGCAGGCGATACTAAGAATACAATTGAGAATTACTTAAGACTTCTACGCGGTCATGGTTGATGGAACGAGAGAAAGTTAAAATTCAAAAACAAAGAATACGGCTAACAAGTTGCAGAACTTGAGCCAATCCTCTTCGTATGGCGGATCTTGCATTTAAGTCATTGACGGTGATATTTTGCAATATGCTTCGTCCGACTCGGCGACAAAATCTGGTCATTTCATCGGATGTTTCAATAGAGATTCACAATCTTCTCTTCATTTAACGTCACTTTTCCCTTGGGGTCAGGGGTCAGACGTTTTCTGATATTAAGCAAGCACACTCTCCAGTCGGCCAACTGTCTCCGGATTCCACTCTGCATGGTCTTGTTTACTCACTTCCAAGCCTTTTGGCTAAGATCAAAGTGTAGTATCTGTTCCGATGGATACTGCACCTCATAGACTGGTATTGTCTTGTCCTTCGGGGCTTGACTTACGCCGGTCAATGGGTCTGTCCTGTGCAGTTCTAGGAGGTCCACCCTCCCACGCTTTGCCTCCCCTCTTTGGGGAGGAGTAAGTTTATTGCTTACTGTCTGAGGCGCCCCTACCGGGGAATGCCGACGGAGCTGCCCAGGCAATTTTTAAATGGCCAGAGTGCTCACCTCTCGGGCGCTGGCTTTTCAAACCCCACTTTCCCGACCCGACCGTGGGTCACATCTTACTTGTGGGAGTAGGATAAAAACTGGCCTTGTGCCTAACTCCTGGAGAGGAGTAAATCAATACTCACTTCCAAGTTTTCCTTGGCCGACCAAGCTTCCTGCTATTTAAGGCATCCATGCTTCTACAGTGATTTATTCAGGAGGATAATGTATAGTTTTAAGCAGTTCGTATTTAGGATAAACCTCGATGCTGGGCAAATGTAGTGCTTCCAGCAAATCCCCTGACCTGATGGGTTGGGTTTGGTCAGATTTCACATTGCAGATCCGAGAGGGAAGGTAAAGCTTGGGAGTAAACAGAACCGTAACCTCAAACCGACAGCAATGAAGTCACTGTCGGATTGATTGTCGAGGACGAACAATGGCTCGGCTATGTTAAGTATTAGTATATGATTAACTAAATATGGTTCTTGTCACGAGATACATATTTGGCATTCTTCACTTTTTAATAAATCGAGGTGAGTAATATGTATCGGGATCGAGGTGATTGCAAACCTTCCACAGGTGCCAGAGAGAGAGAGAGAGAGAGAGGAAAAGCGATTAATAAATATCAATTTTCAGATTTTGTTCCCTTCATATACTAGCCTTGTACCAGACTTAAAAAAGTAAAAATGGCAACATTTGTCTGTCGGCCATCATGAAATAACAGAGTTCGTCAAGATAATGCTTTCATTTGTTTCTACAATATTCATTGCACACGTCGGGTTAGCTGCAATCGTCGGGTTAGCTGCACACGTCTTCTCTCCTGACCTTCTTCGCCAGCTTCCAACATTCAAATGGCACGGACTGAACTTCGACAAATTTACTTTTTGGAAGACATTTAATAATTGAGTCAAAATTTTTATAGGCCGGATCCAGAAGATCTTAAATGACAACCCGGTGAGTTGATGGGGACCAGTATTTTTTACCTAGACACCATCTGTAGGTGATTGCCTACCAAGGCTAAAGGTTGCCAGTTTATAACATCCGGGCTAGGATCAAGGTGTAGTATTTGTTCTGTCCTCGTTCGATGGAGAATAAATCCTTCTCGACTGGGGCAAAAATCATGCTTCAAAATGTCATCCGAACAAAATGAATCTGGAAAATATCCGAAGACAAAGCCGATGAGACAAATCTCATATGGACAAATTTATTTACTCACATTTCATAATATATATATATATATATATATTTTTTCTTTACATACTATACATTACTGTGTCTGTTGTGGTTACCCGGGTTTCATCTATCTGGTCATACTGGATTTAGGAGAAAATCCGGCTTGTTTATATTCCAGAAAGATTTATCGGTTACGTTAGGAACAAATAGTCCCAAACCGAAAGTTAGCTCCTTTCCTTGGCTAGGAACAAAGTGTAGTGTCTGTTCCGATTCTAAACACACGATTCTGTCCTCGGTCATTGAAAGAGAAATCCTTCTAGACTGAAGCAATTTTAATTTTTGTTCCAACCCAGAGTGCCCATAGCTTGATATTCCCCATATTAGAAACCGACCTTGTGTCTAACTTTGCCTTCATGGGGAGGTAAGTATATAGGAACTACCTATCTTTTCTTCTTACCAACTTGTGATACACATTTTTTATATATATATATATATATATATATATATATATACACACACACACTAGTATCAAAATTTGGTTGAAAAGAAACCAATAAAATGTTCGATCATAAGTTCTGTAAGTTATTTTATTAAAAACTATACACTACAGCCAGCTCCTCGTAAACACGAAACTTCTCCCATAAAGGAACATTTAGAAAAACACATCATCCACTTGTAGATGTTATTTTTCCTTTCCATTTTTTCGTTTTCTGAGGTGCTGAAGATTTGGAACGGGCAAAAAGGAACGATTCTAACCCAGAAACCGTCTGTCCATAACAATGAAACTCTTGTTAGCCTAACAGAAACTAATGTATAGTTTTAAATAAAATACTATATATATATATATATATATATATATATTGTAACTTTGTGTTATATGAGAGAAAAAACAGTGCTCAATTATTTGTTCAAGAGCATGTATACTTTCAATTAGATCAAATTAATATACAAATTGAAATATTTATATATTTTTTGATCCAGCTTTAGAGTTGCTTGTCTAACCACACTGAAGATCACGGATACAGTGAAACAGTTTCTATGGATGACTAAATATGCTCCCCATTCTTGGGTTGAGCTTACTGGTAAGTGAAATCAGCAACTTCCATAAGTATATAACGCAATACTCTTTGTGTTAACACAAAGAGAGCTTCTGGCATTTGATAATGTTTATCCTTGTGATTTTAGCTCACTCAGCAACAGCCAGATATGGCCAAGTGGTTAAAAGCGCCAACTAGACGGTTGAGTTTCGATCCTGGCTTGAGGCAGTTGATTGTCTAACTGCACTGAAGAGCTGTTCTACAGCGAAACCGTCTGCGGATGACTAAATATATGTTTGAGTGTGATCGATCGGAAAGGTTTTCGATTCCCAACTCACAAGTTTTGTTTGTCTCCGTAGAGACGCAACAATTTTCACAACGCAAAACACTGAACGACAAAACAAAATCCAGAAAAATAGACAACACCCGCAACAAGATTACATACATGCATTATGCACATGCAATTTTTTCAAAATGAACGTAAACAAAAAACAGGAGATGCTCCCAAACTGTCACCGCATATTATAGAAGGACGATAAAACAAAGACTATTGGACATTCATTTTTTTTTAAAAGTAATTGTTTATAAAATTCATAATTCTTTTCAGCAATCAAACATCAGTCTATGCCCAACTTACATACATGTATTATATGATAAGAGAACGCACATGTTTTGCACCATTCACCAGAGAAAACAAGAGGATTCTAACACTGCACTGGTGATGACGAACACCGGTGTTAGCAGAGACAACTCGTAATGTCTTTATTTTAACATCCCGGACAGTGAGTCCAGAGATGTAGTCATGCAAATCAAGTTGGTTTTAATAAGTCGGATTTAAGTTGATAAAAGAAAATAATTCACATTTTGGGTCGGTGGTTTATTCTGAGCTTCATGTTGTGAAGAGCAGTGATGAACAAAGATGCAAAAAAGACAAAAATGTTCAGTGAACAGAATTATTTTAGTGACTGGATACAAGTCCATTATTATTATATATACATACATATATATATATATGTAATTATTAATGTATTATTAATAAGTATTTTTAATATACATAGACATATGTTTAGTGCTACCTTACACTCATCAGTATGGATGACATAACTGTACCGCCGGTCGAATGATTCGAACTGCGGATCCAAGTATTATGAACCCTGGCTGCTTACCGCTAGGGCATCGTGATGATCACACTTACAAATGTCGAGAAATACGTCTTGTATTTGTTTGTAAACACAAGTAATGAGATCCAGACCGTGTTCTGATCCCATAAAGGGAGAGAACTTCGCAACATGGCTAAATCTGAATCTTCAATTTAATCTCTCTCAAAGTGCTCAACTTAATGGAGCTTAATATATATTTATATCACAACCCTTTTTTAAAAGTTTTGATTAAAAAGTTTTAAAAGGGGAGGAAAGTCATTGATATGGGATACGACCTGTGGCAACACATTTTCTACTAGAAATTCAGTAAAGTCTGCTGTCACTAGAAATGCAGAGAATAATAAAAAAATTTCCGCGTGGACAGATTTAGTTTTTTTTACTCCAGTGACATTGAACATTTCTGGAGTTGTGTTCCTTTGATTGATTGGCTGGATTGCGGCCAGATTAGAGGACGATCCTCACGAAACAGTGGTTCTTGCAGAGTGTCTTACCGACAGTTGTATGGGGTCATGCTTTTACAATCATGGCAACTGGCAGGAGATAGCTTCCCCTCCCATTGTATTTAAAAAAACTAGTCTGTCATTCAATATACAGGTATTTGAATAAAAATAAATAAATTAATTAATTTAATAAAATCAGAGAAATACTTTGTCGACTACGAAAACAACAACATGTGTAAACTACAGGAATATTGCTTCAGGAAAGCAGGAGAACTAGTCGTAGTATGGGCGGTGGCGGCAGTGGTGATAAGTAGTGGCGGTAGTGGTGGTGATGGTGATCTGTGTGTCTGATGTGTAAATAAACAGGAGATGGGGGGTGGGCGGGGCGGCATGGGAAGAGGGAAGTGGGGATAAACCTGAAATAAACAATGTGAATGCTGATTGCCTACAAGAGAAGAGGAATTTAAAAAAACAAAAAGGGATTTTGAAAAAGTGATAACGAAAAAAAAAAAAAACATCAGCAAACAGAACGTAGGGAATGTTTGGTTTAGATCCGTCCGTTTTACATCGTATCAACCCATTGGTTATAAATTGCTGAAACGTAACACCTACAAAGGGTGAATGAAAAGTATTGAACTTCATGCAGACCTCCTATGAGATAAACAATGGCCAAAAAAAAAAAAAAAAAAAATGCCTTCGTATCCTGCTATTATTTATTCACAAGTTGGTAGGTTCTGCGTTCTGCTTTATTTTTGCAGGTTGTTGAAGTACGAGACATTCGGCACACTGATAGCATACGAACACCTTAATTTATTCAGCGAGTGCAGCACACCGTTGGTGGTAATCCTAGAAGATCCATAAAGTTGACTGCAAAAGAACACTGTGTGTCAGAAGGGACAATCTGAAATGTTGGTCACAAAGGCATCAGATACGGCACGTCTTATGGGATGAGTAAAGGTCATTTTACGTCGGAAAAGGTACTTATCCACTCCTGAAGATAAACCAAATATGATGCCAAAACAATCGATCCTTAGTCTGATGGTTGACAGAATTTTTTTTCTCAAACATCCGGTAAAAATTAAAATTTTTAAAACCAGCTTTATTTACTCAACATTTTCCGCGTGGAAGGCTTATATAAGACAATTGAAGTCATTTTTACAATTTAAAAAAATTATTTTGTTTTCCCTTATTTTATTCTTAGTTTTAATAAATATTCAATTAATCTTCTATCTAAATGAATAAATGCAAAAGTTTCTTGATTTATCATCCCTACATTACCATCCCAAACACAGCGATTTGTATGCCTAATTTGCATAACAGTTCATAATAAATTAATGTTTGATGTTATTCATTTGTAATTTTATTGTTCTATTTTGTCTATATATATATGCAATAATTTTTAATAAATATTCAATTAATCTTCTATCTAAATGAATAAATGCGATAGTTCTTTTTCATCCATCACTTCTGTATTACCATCAAAACGGGTTACTGTTATTTAAATCAATAATACAAAATAATATTTTAAAATACTCTATATATACTAGAGACAAACGATCCAAAGACAATTATTTTAATACCTAATTAGCATAACTATTTTTTAAACAGTTCATAATAAATTTATGTTTGGTGTTATACATTTGTGATTTTATTGTGCTATTTTGCCTATATATATGCAATAATTTCGTCGATATTAACAGTAAGTAGTAAAAATGATTTAATAAAAATGTAATAAATTAATGTTTCGTGTTATATATTTGTAATTTTATGGTGCCATTTTATCTTTATGTATGCAATAATTTTGTCCTTATAAACAGTAAGTAGTAAAAATGGTTTAATAAAAATGTAATGAATTAATGTTTAGTGTTATACATTTGTAATTTTATTGTGCCATTTTGTCTATATATATATATGCAATAATTTCGTCGATATAAACAGTAAGTAATAAAAATGATTTAATAAAAATATAATAAATTAATGTTTGGTATATACATTTGTAATTTTATTGTACCATTTTGTCTATATATATATGCAATAATTTCGTCGATATTAACAATAAGTAATTAAAATAGTTTAATAAAAATATAATAAATTAATGTTTCGTGTTATACATTTGTAATTTTATTGTGCCATTTTGTCTATATATATGCAATAATTTCGTCGATATTAACAGTAAGTAATAAAAATGTAATAAATTAATGTTTCGTGTTATACATTTGTAATTTTATTGTGCCAATTTGTCTATATATATATGTAATAATTTTAATTAATTAAAATAGTTTAATAAACAAAAAAAAAACTTATTAAAAACATTTCTTCCAACATCGCTTCTGAGAATTCTTACCGACAGGCAACAGTCAGAAGAGAAAAGAGAAGGGAGCGGCTGGCTGAGTCAATGGCTGGCTCTTACTTGCTTTCACTTTCTCGTTAACGACGCCATATTTTTCTCAAGAATTGATTTTTTCTTTCTTTTGATTTCATTAGGAACTTATTTAAAAGATAAATTTGTATCGTTAATGTTTATCTTTTTATACGAATAAACGCACAAGTTTTAGTCGTGTTTACAAGAAATTTAGGAATGAAATGTTTATTATTTAAAAATTTGCTATCAAGTAGTGAACTTTGCAAAGTGATAGCAAGCCGGCAAAGCCATCTCGTACCCTTACTCTCCATTACTTTATATTTTTTTCAAATTTTGAATTTTGGCTTTTCCACTGCCAACTTATCCATCTATATAATTCCTCTGATAAGATTTTAATATTTGAAAAGCCTTGGCTTAAGGAAAGAAAAATAAACATGTTTTTATCAAGTACACCTTGCATTGAACAATGGAAGATAAAATAGATTTGTTATTCGTACATCTTCATCTCTCTTTCATTTATCTTTATAATTGCTCTATCTCGTATATTGAGCTTAAACTATTTCACTATAGGTTCTATCCTCTAAAAGTATACTTTTAGTTTCATATTTTATAATTTTATTATATATATATATATATATAAAACTCAATGTCTGTATCAAATACAAATCTTATGTGATGAGTAAAGGTCATTTTATGTCAGAAACGGTAAAAGAAAAAAAATCACTTAATCTGAACTAATAGACTCTAAAACAAATGTTAAAATCCACCATCTTCTGGACTACTATGTATGGAACGTAGTTGAGAGAAAAAGGTCAATGAGCACTCTCATAACACTAAATAATCCCCAATAGTTAAAGAGTAATGTCTAAGATGAACAAAGACTGCCTGAGTTTTGCATGTAGGCGATTCATACCCCACATAAAAGTCGCTATTGAAGCTGAAGGAGACTGCAATGAATAAAATTGCAGAACAATATTTTTTATTCTTATCTTCAACAACAACAAAAACCGCAGAAAAGTGATGTATAAATCATTAAATATTTGCTTTTGTTTTCTTACTTCAAGAGTCAAATACGTCCTCGGATGGAGTATGACTACCACATCTAGAGAAGTGCCGCTCAGAGCATCCCTTTCCGACCTTGACAGAGTACAAAACCGACTTCGAAATCTAGTGGCGGAGGTCGTATATGAAAATCAGGAATACTAAAGGTCCAAGGATCGACTCCTGGGACACATCCACATTAATGTCATCTTGGTCAGATGTCCGGTCATCTAAGATGATATGGGTCTTTTTTTTTAGCTAAGAAGGATCTGATTATATTAAATAAGTCATACCATACAAATGAATTCTCTTGAGACCTTCATGCCAGACCTCGTCTCATTTCACAAAACAATATCACCATCATCATCATCAGACTAACCAGCATACCTCACATAAAAGCCGTTATCGAAGCTGAAGACTTTAAGGAATAAAAAGACATTATTATCCGTTTCTAAGAGTCATTTTTTGTGTATGTATAAATCTGTCCTCAAATAAGTTACACATGCTGTATATATTTATTTATATATGTATGTACTACAGAAGATAGGTACCATCGGTTTCAAATCCAACAGAGGGTACCGATGTTGTCTTTTTTTTTTTTGTCTCCCTCCCACAGCGGTAAGATGTGACACAAGGTCGTAAAAAAAAATGTGACACAAGGTTAAAAAGCCAGTGCCCTAGAGGATGAGCACTCTGGCCTACAAAAAATGCCCGAGCAACCCCGTCGGTAGGGATGCCTACGGCGATCAGCAATAACCTAACCCCTTTCTCAAAGGGTGAGAAGGCAAAGCCTGGGAGGGTGAACCATCCTAGAACTGCACAGGACAATCCCTAAGAACGGCGGAATCAAGGCCAAGACGGTACCAGTCTACGAGGTGTAGCATCCATCGGAACAGATACTACACTTTGATCTCAGGCAATTACATAAATAAATATTACGTTTTTTTAAAAATAATTTTTCTTCGTAATTGAGCACTGTTAGGGTTCTCTTCTAACTGCACACACACACACACACACACATAGAAATGGAAATAGGTTTGCATCGTAATAGCCTTCTAATACTCCTCTATATACATATTACACGCAATGCTTCAAGCAAACTACCTCTCATTATTATGTATGCATGTGTGTGTATATATATATATATATATATATAAATAAACAAATGCAAGAATCTTCAGACGGTAAAGGACATTTCTACTCCTCTCCCAACAGATAACAAAATATTCTTAAATTAATAATTCTTCCGATATAATAATGATCACGCTAATTACTAGGTTAAAAACAAATGCAACACACAAATATTATAACCAATTAAGCTGATGTCTCTCAACCAACATTTGAACGGGTTTTAAATTTCCTTTTTTGTCCGTTAATTGATGAGCACGTTATTTTTACGGGGAAAATATTGATTGAATAATTTATTGATTTCATTGTCGATCTGTTTTTTTAAAGATATATTTCTAACAACTCATCATCATTCGTTCTACATGCTGGCATATGTTGAACGGCTTTAAGAAATTGACTTCAAAACTAACCTATCTGTGGCCAGGTCTTTATTTATCCTTCAGACCCATTTTTATCACTTCCTCCCATGTTTTCCTTGATTTTGCTCTGAACTGAACCTGCTACCTCAACTGTTCTACATATACTAACCCAAGAACTCTCATCCATTCTTTCAACATGATCAGACCATCAAAGTCTCCTGTTTTGCACACATCTCCCTATACTGTCCAGATTTAATCTTCCTCTGAGCGCATCAGAAGTAAGTCATCTTTAAAACTCACATTACACATCCATCGTATCATTCTCATAGCATTTCTTTCCATGCAACGCATGTCCTCAACCCTCACTGGCCAGGTTTCACTTTCATACATCATCATCCTGCGTACACATGCCTGATAGACTTTTCCCTTGGTCGACAGTGGTAATGCTCTGCTGGTTAGTAATACTTTATGGTATTGATAATTTAATACGGACGCTTCTCTGTACAAGCACCTTATATTTTTATATTACCAAGATCTACCCATGTATTGAGCACTGTTGAAGTAAATAGTGAAATATATATATATCTTGAAATGGTAATAAATCATATATAATCTCCATTAAAAAAAACTATCAAACAAGACCTCGTGTGTATGCATGTTTCTTGCAAATACGTAACTTTGATCAATATACATTGGATTATTTTTTTTAGTTACTTTTAAACGAATATTTATTGAAATCAAAAATAAAATAAGGGAAAACTAAAAAAATTTTTTCTGTGATTTCCGAGACGTTCATTCTAGAACTACAATAAAATTGGATCTGCTCATGAGATTCAAACTTTTTTTTTTTTTTTTACAAATATAATATTATACGAAATAAAGTTGGATGTTCTCAGAAACATATGGACAGGAGAAGACTTGTTAGGTGTGCACTTTTGTTTCATTTTACTTCAAAAGAAGTTCTCAGAAATCAAGAGGCCCCTTCCTAGGGGCTAACACTTTATCTCTGTATGAGATACATAGATATTTGGACATTACATCAAAGTTCTCCTTTACCTTTTAAAATGGAGTCAACATTGAGTTAGTAAAGAAGCTAAGAACATTAATTTTCCTCTCCCCAATTGACCAGTAAACTATGTTATAGTATATCTTTATTGTGGTCTCTTGGTCTTACCGGATTCCAGGACAAGAATTCATCTAGTCTGGTGGAGTATCCAGCTAAGTGCTGTTACTTGAGGTAACATTACTTGGAGAAGGTGCACTATTCCTCGTATGAGCCAGTATATAGCCGTGTCGAGGGGATCTTATTTGGGCTTTGAATCCTGTAATGTGACATAGC
>OY744544.1:66225376-66230984 GCA_963556195.1 Sepiola atlantica
AAAGACTTACACACCAGAAATATAGGCGCCAGCCACATACATGCATAACAGAATATACATTAATAGTTATAAACCATGACACATCCGTAAACAAGCACACTCATGTATCACCACTTAAAATTCTCAACTACATACACACGTCGAACATGACATGGTTAAACTTCAGCTCAATCATATCAACACTTATACAAACACACACACCTTACAATATAGTTTGAATGAGATTTTGAATTACCTACTAGACCCCATCCTCGACTGTCTTCGGTCTCGCTGTACAAGGGTTTGTCAAGAAAACCTGACATGAGGATACTTCACCCTATAAGTAAAGCCTAACCAAATATTCAAAATAACATAGTATTCGAAGCCCAAATAAGATCCCCTTGACACGGCCATACACTGGCTAATACGAAGAATGGGGCACCTTCTCCAAGTAATGTTACCTCAAGTAACATCACTTAGCTGAATACTCCACCAGACCAGATGAATTCTTGTCCTGGAATCTGATGAGACTAATGAACACGATTGTGTATAAAATAGTTAACTGGTCAATTGGGGAGTAAAATTATTTTCTTAACTTCTTTACTAAGTTAATGTTTCACAGGTGAAGGACAACTTTAATGGAATACTCGGATAACTATGTATCTCATATAGAGATGAAGTGTTAGCCTCAGGAAGGGGCCCCCTTGATTTTTGAGAATTTCGACTGAAGTAAAATGAAAAAAAAATGACACGATATACTTAATATAACATGCATTTACACAAGGAAGATTACTTGTGTGTGTGTGTATATATATATATATATATATATATATATATATATACATATATATACATGCACATATACATTAGTATATATATATATATTAGTACATGTATTGTATTAGTTTGTGTAGATGTAAATCCGTTGAAACTCAAGTGTTTATAAAAAGTGCTCAATAACAACTAGAGCTGTTCTTAAGTATAATTTTTATTTATACAAACATTATTGGTTACATATGTGCATACATGGTTTGGTTGTACTCTTCGGACCAAAGAAGACAGAAGTTCTTTGGTCTGAAGAGGTTCACTTTCTGTGAAGAGTACAACCGAAACATGTATGCACATATGTAACCAATAATGTTTGTATAAATAAAAAAATATTATATATATATATATATATATAGTAAATGAATTATATCAGTTTCTATAGATGATAATCCAATGAAACTCCAGTGTTTATAAAAAGTGCTCAATAACAAGTAGAGCTGTTCTTAAGTATAAATGTTTATTTATACAAACATTATTGGTTATATATATATATATATATATATATATATGTACATAGTAATCTCCTAAACTAATGAACAGATCATTATGAATTTTGAAAAATATATTCTAAAACTATGAGTAACATAAGCACATTATTTTGTAAATGTTAACATTTAAGGAGTGCATTATATATATATATATATAAGTTTATTTCAAAAATAAATTTCATATGTATGTTTTGGGAGGACGTGGTCAAATGTGATAGGAGAGCTATGGGTATGGATTCCGTCAGACCTCACCAAAGACAAGAATGGAGGGGAAGACTTAGATCAGGACTGGACAATCAAGCCCCACCCTCATCAGAGGATTAATTGTGACCTGATTCAACAAATAAACAGTTGATGATGATGATGATGAGGATGTGCTTGGTAAAATCCTAAACTATTGAACTTATTACTATCAATTATGGAATATGTATTCTAGGCAACAGGATTAGTAATGTGGCCACAATATTTCTTTTGTAAATTTTATCATTTAGGACAGTACCACCGGAGCCGTACCAGACAAAGAAAGAAAAAACATTAAAATTTAAAACATTGATATGGGTATTTTCCTAGTAATATATATATATATATTTATTTTAGTACAAAATGTAATTATGGCTAAAAACATTCAAATTTATTTTTGTTAATCTTAACGTCAATTTAGCTCTGTTGAGCGAGGTTCAGAACCAGTCAGCTATCCCTTTCATTATTTTTTATTTTTGAATTCATGCTTAAAAATAAACATTGTTATATATATATATATATACAAGTTAGTAAGTACATAAAAATGCACATTAAGTTGTTGTAAGATACGTTTCAAATTCCTTCCTTTAACAAGACAAAAGTTTTAAAGAAAATGAAAAAAAAAAAAAAAAAAAAGAAAATGAAAAAAAAAAAAAAGAATGAAAAAAAAAAAAAATGAAAAAAAAAAAATGAAAAAAAAAAAAGAAAATGAAAAAAAAAAATGAAAAAAAAGAAAATGAAAAAAAAGAAAATGAAAAAAAAGAAAATGAAAAAAAAAAGAAAATGAAAAAAAAAAGAAAATGAAAAAAGAAAATAAATTTTTCATCCTTAATGACAAGTAAATTTGACTTATGTCGTTTTTCGACTTAAGTCGCCCCTTCTGGAACCAATAACCACGTAAGGTAAGATATACCTTGTGTAATCACCAACCGATGCTGCTGCTGCTGTTGTTGCTGCTGCCGCTGCTAAATCCATTTCTTCCATTTTGTGGCTAAGGTGAAATGAAGGATGTTTCGGTGATCCATAGGAATTAGGACTTTTGGATTTGTGACTGGCAATAGAATGATGCGAAGCTTTTAATGTCGTCGTTAGAGATCACGACACTGGTGGGCGGAGGGAAGAGGCAGAGACGGGAAGATATCAGACGTGAGGAGTCGGGAGGTACGGCTAAGACGAGTGCAAATTGACTTTTCTAAAACCAAAAAGATCCTTGGCCATTTTAAAGTACCCCCCCCCCCCCATACCTTATTTTTTTATATTCTAAATTGATAATTCTATAACATCATCTAACCTATTAATAATAATGCAATTAATAATATTAATAATGCAATTAATAATATTAATAATGATAGTGAACATATGAAATAAGTTATTTTGCAACCAGTAAAAAAAAAAAAATCTCCGAAACGTGACCTGCTAACTACGAAGCTCGGCTAAAAAGACAATGCAGTAAACTGAAGACATGGCCTTCGATGGTCAAAGCAGATCTTGAACTCGAGTCAAGCTCAAACATCATGAGAGGCTATAGCGACTTAATGGTGAAAAAGAGGCTCCAGGAAAAATCCCGCTAGATTTCGAATAGGTATCCGAAACGGATAATACAGCAAAATTATGTCGAATAGTTTTATTTTAGGAATTTTATGAGATTTTTGTGTCTACCCAGATTTTACCCAGAGCTGGGGTTAACGAAGGACGTGTTTTTCTTTTCTCGACTGCCATACTCGACTTATAGTTATTGTTGGGATTAATCAAGGGTGTGTTTTTTTTTAAAAATTATTATTTTATCTCATAAACGTCATATTCGATGCCTCTTTTAGGCATTTATTTACAAACACTGGGAGGTGGCAGTAGTGAAGTGGACACCAACACGAGCCGATGATCTCGAGTGTCAAGTTCAAATACTGTCGGTTTCATAGCATCACTTCCACTATGGACACTGGCAACCTCTACGTGGCCCCTCTTGTGAGTACCTGATTCTAGAAAGAACTGGGGCCGCCAATGCCAGCAACAAATTTGAGCCAGTCAAAAATCGTACCATGGTGATTCATATGAAAAGAAATGATAGAGGATCTGCTTATGAAATTGATGGGAGTCAGCTCAACTAACCCGACGCTGGTAACACCGACAAAAACAGTAAAAACAAAAACAACTCCGGTCACTAAATGTATTTTGTACTCATTAACGTTCGACACATTTCTATCTACCCACCTCCCTATGAGGGCTAACTTTGAAACAATATCAAGCTTAATGAGGGATATGGTCATTATTCGTGCTTACATGATTGGTATGTCCGAGTTGGGCAGTGGAGATGAGCTCCTACTGATTTACAAACTAGCTAATATCGGCCGTGCAACTTGATCACCTCTGCCACTCTCGCCGGGACACCGATTCCACAAAATGTGTCTGCGATGAGAAGTTAAAGTTTTGGTGTTGCGTCAAACAGATTCATTGCTTCTCTCTGGTTATCGCGAAAGTTCCATAGGGTTACGATTAACTGTCTGTCAATTATGTATACTGGTTTCCGAATATAGACAAGAACTCACCATATGTGAGCAGCGAAAGTTTTGGCGCTTCCTTAATCCGATTTACTAGTTATCGCAAGATTTATTGATTGATTGATCATAGCAATCAAGTACTCGGTATGCGTCTATTACTATGATTGGCTAGCCATCTCGTGCGACCTTGTTCAGGACTGCCATGATTCGAGATGTCGTGCAGACCAGCAGAGAAGCCGGTTCAACCCGACTAAGGTGAACATCGTTGCAATAACACCAATTTAATGCCAGCTCCATTTATTTTGGTAAAAGTCTTTGGTATTTGAGGTTTTTAATATTTTCGAATATTTCAGAGATTCTGTTTTGCATATAAATCATTTGTAGATTTATTTTGTTCGCACATTTTGAATATTTTGTAAATAAAAAATCTGCAGTCGATAAAATAGGGGATTTGGTTTTGCTTATTGGCGGTTATCTCAAAAGTTCCACTTTCTAACGTGTAATGGTTTGTGAATATAGACGGGAATTATTTTATTTATTGCATCATAGGTCATGCCTGAAGCACCCTGATATGATAACAAAAAAAAATTGCCCAGTCCTAATTCAAGAGAGCACACCAAGTTAAACTTTGTGTTACATCATACTCACCCCACCAGTAACCCAGGCTTATATTTAACAAAAAAAAACTAACTCCTACTTCGATAGTAATTTTTGGAGATATTTCATCCAGAAAAAAACAAAACAAAAAAACTGAAAGCTTTAAATGTTTTAAACTCAAAGTTTACAACTTTTCATACGGTTTTCCATACTAGACTTTACAAAAAGCTTTATAGCGACGCACGACAAATGCACACGAAGCGACAGCACGTGGCTGCCCGTCCAGCGATATACGAATACGGAAACATACGATAGTAACGTGACAGCAAGTTAACGATGAAAACAGAACTGTACAATAATAAAAGCTACATAAGTACAGTGTTTATCGGAAATCAGGAAAATATAAGACCATATTAGCGGCCAATCAAAATTCTACATTCTATAATAACATCCAGTAAGATATAAATAATTGTCTGCTTATAAATGACAGTATCGAGAAAAACAAAAAAAACAAAAAAACTGTTGTGAACAAGTTATTCCGATCACATGTTTATCTTTAAAACTTTTTTGCACTGGCAAACTAGTGTATAGGCAAAATAAAAGTCAGCAGCATGTTCAGTCAGATTTAGTTCCTGATATTAAAGACTTCCTGTTTCGGGTCGCTTACTCTTCTGGTTCGCCAAGTTTTATATTAATTTTTTTTTATTTATTAATTAAATTGTTAGGCGAAAGTACAGAATAGTTAACAAAGTTCTTTTCTTCTCTCCATGCTAAGAATGGCTTTCTAAATAACAACGTTATTATTTCAGCACGGTCTGTAAACTGCATTAGATTATCTAAAAAGCCATTCTTAACACGGGGAAAGGGAATTTGTTAACTAATCTGTACTTTCACCTAAAAATTTAATAAATAAATTTATAAATAAAAATTAGCACAAAACTTGGCAAACCAGAAAAGTAAGCGACCCAAACAGGAAGTCTT
>OY744544.1:66231184-66238684 GCA_963556195.1 Sepiola atlantica
GAAAGAGAGAGGGAGAAAGAGAGAGGGAGAAAGAGAGAGGGAGAAAGAGAGAGGGAGAAAGAGAGAGGGAGAAAGAGAGAGGGAGAAAGAGAGAGGGAGAAAGAGAGAGGGAGAAAGAGAGAGGGAGAAAGAGAGAGGGAGAAAGAGAGAGGGAGAAAGAGAGAGGGAGAAAGAGAGAGGGAGAAAGAGAGAGGGAGAAAGAGAGAGGGAGAAAGAGAGAGGGAGAAAGAGGGAGGGAGAAAGAGGGAGGGAGAAAGAGGGAAAGAGAGAGGGAAAGAGAGAGGGAGAAAGAGAGAGGGAGAAAGAGAGAGGGAGAAAGAGAGAGGGAGAAAGAGAGAGGGAGAAAGAGAGAGGGAGAAAGAGAGAGGGAGAAAGAGAGAGGGAGAAAGAGAGAGGGAGAAAGAGAGAGGGAGAAAGAGAGAAAGAAGACGCGTCGGCTGAACGTGGATCGAGATGTCAAGTTAATTGGTTCTTTTGACATCAGTCAGGCAAGAGAGCACATGGAAGACGTTATCAATAACATTAATCATACACCTTTAGGAAGAAGGGAAGGCGTGTGCGTGTGCGTGTGTATATACATCTAAATCAGGGGCGGGCCACATCCGGCCCGCGAAGGCGTAGCGTCCGGCCCGCCACCCTGTTATGCTTTATTATTGCAACCCGGCCCGCGGACCTCCCAGTAAAACTCATATCATTTTGTGTATATATATATATATGCAATAATTTCGTTGATATTAACAGTAATTAATTAAAATGGTTTAATAAAAATGTAATAAATTAATGTTTTGTGTTATACATTTGTAATTTTATTGTGCCATTTTGTCTATATATATGCGATAATTTCGTCGATATTAACAGTAATTAAAATGGTTTAACAGGAAACTGGGTAACTTACTAAAAACCTTTCTTCTAACATAGCTCCCTAGAATTCTTACCAACAGGCAAAAGTAAGAAGAAATAGGAAGGGAGCGGGTGGGTGGCTTACTAGCTTTCTCCCCCTCCCCCTCCTGTTAACAACGATATATTTTTCTCAGGCGAATTGATTTCTTCTTTCTTTTGATTACAGTCATATTTAAACAAGTAATAAATTTGTATCAAAATTAACAATTATTCTTCATCTATTTATACAAATAAATGGGAAAGTTTTAATCTCGTGTTTGCAAGAACCTTATGAATGAAATGTTTATTATTTAAGATTTTTACTTTCAAGTATTTCGAGCAGAGTACTTTGCACAGGATAACGAGCCGGCAAAGCCAGCTAGCATCATTATATATATTTATATATATATATATATATATAAGTTGCTCTGAGCAACTGAATTGAAAAAAGATCTGCCTTTTGCTTTTCTAATTCCTTTTCATCCTTCTACCTATATATATATATATATATATATATATATATATATATATATATATATATATATATATATATATGTATTATAACTAAAAGGTAAACTTTTAGAGAGTTGGACCTATTGTGAAATAAGGAAAGCTCAATATACTGGATAGAGCAAAAAAAACTTTTTCAAATTTGGAACTTTGACAGTCCTATCCTGTCAACTTATCAATCATAATTTTTCCTCTGATGATAAGATTTTAATCTTTGAAAAGCCTGGTTTTAAGGAAAGAAAGATGAAAAATAAATGTTTTTATTAACTAAACTGCTCCTTGTTTTGAACAACTGAAAATACCGATTTGCTTCCATTTGCAGGTCTTATTAATTTTCATTGACGTACCATATATATATATATATATATATATATATATATATATAATATATATATTATATAAACATTTAAAATGGTCTACACAAATCAATTCATGTTTCGGTGCACCTTTACAAGACCATATGAAAGCAAACACAAAATTGTCCAAAGAAGGAAAACAGATGTGAAGGCCACAGACAGTAGAGTTTTATAATCAGAAGCAGTTGCTGACGTCACGTGGCTCGAAACTCATAGCGGTGGGAGGAGTTTGAAGTCTTAATAAGCATGTGACCCTTTTGCCACACCCCCCCCCCTTTCCTTAATAATATTCTAAAAGACTTACACACCAGAAATATAGGCGCCAGCCACATACATGCATAACAGAATATACATTAATAGTTATAAACCATGACACATCCGTAAACAAGCACACTCACGTATCACCACTTAAAATTCTCAACTACATACACACGTCGAACATGACATGGTTAAACTTCAGCTCAATCATCTCAACACTTATACAAACACACACACACCTTACAATATAGTTTGAATGAGAGTTTGAATTACCTACTAGACCCCATCTTCGACTGTCTTCGGTCTCTCTGTACAAGGGTTTGTCAAGAAAACCTGACACGAGGATACTTCACCCTATAAGTAAACCCTAACCAAATATTCAAAATAACATAGTATTCGAAGCCCAAATAAGATCCCCATCGACACGGCCATACACTGGCTAATACGAAGAATGGTGCACCTTCTCCAAGTAATGTTACCTCAAGTAACAGCACTTAGCTGAATACTCCACCAGACCAGATGAATTCTTGTCCTGGAATCTGATGAGACTAATGAACACGACTGTGTATAAAATAGTTAACTGGTCAATTGGGGAGTAAAATTATTTTCTTAACTTCTTTACTAAGTTAATGTTTCACAGGTGAAGGACAACTTTAATGGAATACTCGGATAACTATGTATCTCATATAGAGATGAAGTGTTAGCCTCAGGAAGGAGCCCCCTTGATTTTTGAGAATTTCGACTGAAGTAAAATGAAAAAAAAATGACACGATATACTTAATATAACATGCATTTACACAAGGAAGATTACTTGTGTGTGTGTGTGTGTATATATATATACATGCACATATACATTAGTATATATATATATATATTAGTACATGTATTGTATTAGTTTCTGTAGATGTAAATCCATTGAAACTCAAGTGTTTATAAAAAGTGCTCAATAACAACTAGAGCTGTTCTTAAGTATAATTTTTATTTATACAAACATTATTGGTTACACATGTGCATACATGGTTTGGTTGTACTCTTCGGACCAAAGAAGACAGAAGTTCTTTGGTCTGAAGAGGTTCACTTTCTGTGAAGAGTACAACCGAAACATGTATGCACATATGTAACCAATAATGTTTGTATAAATAAAAAAATATTATATATATATATATATATATATATATATATAGTAAATGAATTATATCAGTTTCTATAGATGATAATCCAATGAAACTCCAGTGTTTATAAAAAGTGCTCAATAACAAGTAGAGCTGTTCTTAAGTATAAATGTTTATTTATACAAACATTATTGGCTATATATATATATATATATATATATATATATATATATATATGTACATAGTAATCTCCTAAACTAATGAACAGATCATTATGAATTTTGAAAAATATATTCTAAAACTATGAGTAACATAAGCACATTATTTTGTAAATGTTAACATT
Source organism: Sepiola atlantica (assembly GCA_963556195.1). Lineage (NCBI taxonomy): Eukaryota > Metazoa > Mollusca > Cephalopoda > Sepiida > Sepiolidae > Sepiola > Sepiola atlantica. Next base: position 66,234,643 of record OY744544.1, read on the forward strand.
TAAGGAGTGCATTATATATATATATATATATATATATATATATATATATATAATTTCATATGTATGTTTTGGGAGGACGTGGTCAAATGTGATAGGAGATCCATGGGTATGGATTCCGTCGTGCCTCACCAAAGACAAGAATGGAGGGGAAGACTTAGATCAAGACTGGACAATCAAGCCCCACCCTCAGCAGAGGATTAATTGTGACCTGATTCAACAAATAAACAATTGATGATGATGATGTGCTTGGTAAAATCCTAAACTATTGAACTTATTATTATCAATTATGGAATACGTATTCTAGGCAACAGGATTAGCAATGTGGCCACAATATTTCTTTTGTAAATTTTATCATTTAGGACGGTACCACTGAAGCCGTACCATACCAGACAAAGAAAGAAAAAACATTAAAATTTAAAACATTGATACGGGTATTTTCCTAGTAATATATATATATATATTTGAGTACAAAATGTAATTATGGCTAAAAACATTCAAATTTATTTTTGTTAATCTTAACGTCAATTTAGATCTGTTGAGCGAGGTTCAGAACCAGTCAGCTTTCCCTTTCATTCTTTTTTATTTTTGAATTCATGCTTGAAAATAAACATTGTTATATATATATAAGTTAGTAAGTACATAAAAATGCACATTAAGTTGTTGTAAGATACGTTTCAAATTCCTTCTTTTAACAAGACAAAAGTTTTAAAGAAAATGAAAAAAAATGAAAAAAAAAAAATGAAAAAAAAAAAAATGAAAAAAAAAAAAATGAAAAAAAAAAAAATGAAAATGAAAAAAAATGAAAAAAAAAAGAATGAAAAAAAAAGAATGAAAAAAAAAGAAAATGAAAAAAGAAAATGAAAAAAAAAAAGAAAATGTAAAAAAAAAAAAAAGAAAATTTTTCATCCTTAATGACAAGTAAATTTGACTTATGTCGTTTTTCGACTTAAGTCGCCTCTTCTGGAACCAATAACCACGTAAGGTAAGATATACCTTGTGTAATCACCAACCGATGCTGCTGCTGCTGTTGTTGCTGCTGCTGCCGCTGCTAAATCCATTTCTTCCATTTTGTGGCTAAGGTGAAATGAAGGATGTTTCGGTGATCCATAGGAATTAGGACTTTTGGATTTGTGACTGGCAATAGAATGATGCGAAGCTTTTAATGTCGTCGTTAGAGATCACGACACTGGTGGGCGGAGGGAAGAGGCAGAGACGGGAAGATATCAGACGTGAGGAGTCGGGAGGTACGGCTAAGACGAGTGCAAATTGACTTTTCTAAAACCAAAGAAAAGATCCTTGGCCACTTTAAAGTACCCCCCCCCCCTCATACCTTATTTTTTTAATATTCTAAACTGATAATTCTATAACATCATCTAACCTATTAATAATAATAATAATAATGCAATTATTAATTTTAATAATATTAATAGTGCAATTAATAATATTAATAATGATAATAATGATAGTGAACATATGAAATAAGTTATTTTGCAACCAGTAAAAAAAAAAAAGAAAAATCTCCGAAACGTAACCTGCTAACTACGAAGCTCGGCTAAAAAGACAATGCAGTAAACTGAAGACATGGCCTTCGATGGTCAAAGCAGATCTTGAACTCGAGTCAAGCTCAAACATCATGAGAGGCTATAGCGACTTAATGGTGAAAAAGAGGCTCCAGGAAAAATCCCGCTAGATTTCGAATAGGTATCCGAAACGGATAATACAGCAAAATTATGTCGAATAGTTTTATTTTAGGAATTTTATGAGATTTTTGTGTTTACCCAGATTTTACCCAGAGCTGGGGTTAACGAAGGACGTGTTTTTCTTTTCTCGACTGCCATACTCGACTTATAGTTATTGTTGGGGTTAATCAAGGGTGTGTTTTTTTTTTAAAATTATTATTTTATCTCATAAACGTCATATTCGATGCCTCTTTTAGGCATTTATTTACAAACACTGGGAGGTGGCAGTTGTGAAGTGGACACCAACACGAGCCGATGATCTCGAGTGTCAAGTTCAAATACTGTCGGTTTCATAGCATCACTTCCACTATGGACATTGGCAACCTCTACGTGGTCCCTCTTGTGAGTACCTGATTCTAGAAAGAACTGGGGCCGCCAATGCCAGCAACAAATTTGAGCCAGTCAAAAATCGTACCGTGGTGATTCATATGAAAAGAAATGATAGAGGATCTGCTTATGAAATTGACGGGAGTCAGCTCAACTAACCGACAAAAAAAGTAAAAACAAAAAAAAAAATCCGGTCACTAAATGAATTTTGTACTCATTAACGTTCGACACATTTCTATCTACCCACCTCCCTATGAGGGCTAACTTTGAAACAATATTGAGCTCAATGAAGGATATGGTCATTATTCGTGCTTACATGATTGGTATGTCCGAGTTGGGCAGTGGAGATGAGCTCCTACTGATTTACAAACTAGCTAATATCGGCCGTGCAACTTGATCACCTCTGCCGCTCTCGCCGGGACACCGATTCCACAAAATGTGTCTGCGATGAGAAGTTATAGTTTTGGTTCTGCGTCAAACAGATTCATTGCTTCTCTCTGGTTATCGCAAAAGTTCCATAGAGTTACGGTTAACTGTCTGTCAATTATGTATACTGGTTTCCGAATATAGACAAGAACTCACCATATGTGAGCAGCGAAAGTTTTGGCGCTTCCTTAATCCGATTTACTAGTTATCGCAAGATTTATTGATTGATTGATCATAGCAATCAAGTACTCGGTATGCGTCTATTACTATGATTGGCTAGCCATCTCGTGCGACCTTGTTCAGGACTGCCATGATTCGAGATGTCGTGCAGACCAGCAGAGAAGCCGGTTCAACCCGACTAAGGTGAACATCGTTGCAATAACACCAATTTAATGCCAGCTCCATTTATTTTGGTAAAAGTTTTTGGTATTTGAGGTTTTTAATATTTTCGAATATTTCAGAGATTCTGTTTTGCATATAAATCATTTGTAGATTTATTTTGTTCGCACATTTTGAATATTTTGTAAATAAAAAATCTGCAGTCGATAAAATAGGGGATTTGGTTTTGCTTATTGGCGGTTATCTCAAAAGTTCCACTTTCTAACGTGTAATGGTTTGTGAATATAGACAGGAATTATTTTATTTATTGCATCATAGGTCATGCCCGAAGCACCCTGATATGATAACAAAAAAAATTGCCCAGTCTGTAATTCAAGAGAGCACACCAAGTTAAACTTTGTGTTACATCATACTCACCCCACCAGTAACCCAGGCTTGTATTTAACAAAAAAAACTAACTCCTACTTCGATAGTAATTTTTGGAGATATTTCATCCAGAAAAAAACAAAACAAAAAAACTGAAAGCTTTAAATGTTTTAATTTTTGGAGATATTTCATCCAGAAAAAAACAAAAAACTGAAAGCTTTAAATGTTTTAAACTCAAAGTTTACAACTTTTCATACGGTTTTCCATACTAGACTTTACAAAAAGCTTTATAGCGACGCACGACAAATGCACACGAAGCGACAGCACGTGGCTGCCCGTCCAGCGATATACGAATACGGAAACATACGATAGTAACGTGACAGCAAGTTAACGATGAAAACAGAACTGTACAATAATAAAAGCTACATAAGTACAGTGTTTATCGGAAATCAGGAAAATAGAAGACCATATTAGCGGCCAATCAAAATTCTACATTCTATAACATCCAGTAAGATATAAATAATTGTCTGCTTATAAATGACAGTATCGAGAAAAACAACAAAAAAAAAAAAACTGTTGTGAACAAGTTATTCCGATCACATGTTTATCTTTAAAACTTTTTTGCAAACTAGTGTATAGGCAAAATAAAAGTCAGCAGCAAACGGTGTTCAGTCAGATTTAATTCCTGATATTAAAGACTTCCTGTTTCGGGTCATTTACTCTTCTGGTTCGCAAAGTTTTATATTAATTTTTTTTATTTATTAATTAAATTGTTAGGCGAAAGTACAGAATAGTTAACAAAGTTCTTTTCTTCTCTCCATGCTAAGAATGGCTTTCTAAATAAC
>OY744544.1:66243684-66274821 GCA_963556195.1 Sepiola atlantica
ACGGGTATCTCGAGTTAATTTTTAAGGTCACGGGTATCTCGAGTTAATTTTTAAGGTCACGGGTATCTCGAGTTAATTTTTAAGGTCACGGGTATCTCGAGTTAATTTTTAAGGTCACGGGTATCTCGAGTTAATTTTTAAGGTCACGGGTATCTCGAGTTAATTTTTAAGGTCACGGGTATCTCGAGTTAATTTTTAAGGTCACGGGTATCTCGAGTTAATTTTTAAGGTCACGGGTATCTCGAGTTAATTTTTAAGGTCACGGGTATGTCAATTTAAAAAAATTTTAAGTAGAAAATAAAAATGTAATGGCTACATTTAAATTTTAAAATTCTATTAAAAAAAAACCCCATCTTTTTCAAACCTGTGGTTACAAAATGGAGCTGACCTACCCTAACATGAATGAATGAGAAGTATATTGTAGTTTGCTTAAAGCATTGTGCGTAATATATAATAAGTATTGTTAGAAGGCGGTGACAATGCGTTGGTTAAGTGACACTGGCGGTACGTGAAATGGTAAAAAGAAAAGAACATGACAATATTGAGAAATCAATAATTTTCAAATAATTGTATTTTATTTACTAGTGTTAAGTGGTAGGGTGGTGTGTCTTCCTTTTTTGATTTAAATTTTCGAGGGAATCTCTCATCAGAAATAAATATATCCACGCGTCAGTGTGTGTGTTTGACGAAAAAAACAAAAAAAAAACACACACACACTGACGCGTGGATATATTTATTTCTGATGATGAGAGATTCCCTTGAAAATTTAAATCAAAAAAGGAAGACACACCACCCTACCACTTAACACTGGTAAATAGAATACAATTATTTGAAAATGATTGATTTCTCAATATTGTCATGTTTTCTTTTCTTTTCACCATTTCACGTACCGCCAGTGTCACTTAACCAACGCATTGTCACCGCCTTCTAACAATACTTTATATATATATATATATATATATATATATATATATAATTTATTTAGATACTGTATATTACATAATTCAGCAATGTACCGCGGTTTCATCCAAAAGGGCAGATTTAGACATCTTTAGTAAATCTGCCTTTTTGGATGAAACCGCGGTACATTGCTGAAATATGTAATATACAGTATCTAAATAAATTATATTAGGTCTCTTATATGATCGAGCACTTTATTTGATTTCTTTTCATATACAACCTGACACACTATATATATATATATATATATATACACATATACATTATATATATGTGTGTGTGTGTGTGTGTGTTAGGGTTAATGCACGGATAGGCATAGGTTCATTATCATAGCTTTGGGGATTAATTGTTAGTGCTGTCAGTTAAAGTGCACGACACATGCTGTTGAATGTAGTCGCCATCTTTTCAAGAAAACTTGAAAATTGTCAGCACAGAAAAAAAAGTCGCTTAAAATGGAAAAAAAAAAAAGAAATCAACTGTTTTTATATGGCTTACGGCTTCCACAGTAATATTGTATCGTGTGTATGTATGCACAATAGTGCTCGTATTTAATGGAAGAGAAATAAGACGAGTGTGCACTTGCGCACGTGAACGAGCACATATATATAATTTATTTATTAATATATAGATGGTGCTGAAGACCTCAGAACTTTGTTTTTTCATCATTTTTCGAGATATATTATTCTCTGGCCGTTGTGCAAATTTTCTGGTGTCAAGAAACCTAATTGCTCGACAGACTATCAATGATCAGGGTTCTCATTTATCATCTGGACTCGTACATCAGAAACCTTACACGACAACAAGAGAATAAAATTAAATTTGTATAGGTGATATTATTTTGGTCAAACACTGGTGGTGTAGTATCAAGGGGTGGGGGGATTGTACGTTAAACTTGAGAAAACTGAAATCCCTGCTAAATTATTTTTTTTTATTTTAATCTAAAAATTTCCCGCTTGATCTATAGTATTCCGAAGAAAAAAATGAAACAAAAAATAAAGAATTTAAAATATAAAAAAGAATTTTAAAAATTTTGAAAATGAAAAAATATATTTAAAAATTTTATGCTTTAAAAAAGTAAAATAAAAAATGAAAAAAAAAAAATAAAATAAAGAATGAAAAAGTAAAAAAAAACAATTAAAAAAAAAGTAAAATAAAAAATTAAAAAATAAAATTTTTTTAAATTAAAATAAATGAAATAAATTAAAAAATAAAATAAAAATTAAACAAAAAGAATTTAAAAACTTCAAAAAAAAATTAAAGATAAAATAATGAAAAAAAAAGAAAAAAGTTAATTAAAAAAAAAATTAAAAACCAAAAAGAATTAAAAAAAAAAAATCAAGAATGAAAAAAAAAATTTTTAAATAAGAAACATTAAAAAAAAAATTAAAAAATTAAAATGCAGAGCTGCGATTTGATTGTAAATGTTTTTTACTGCCAAGCTAAAAAACTATTATTCCAAGAATTATAAGTTAACTTATTTAGAATGTTTAATTTTTTCCTATTGTTAGTATGGTTATCATTATTATTATTATGGTTATCATTATGATTAGAAAGGTTAAGGGTCAATTTACCTTCCGTCGAAGGCAGAGGTTCATAATAATCAAAGGAATGGAAGAAGTGGTGGTGATGGTGTTGGTGAAAATGATGATGATGATGATAGTGGTGATGATGATGGTCGTTATGGTGGTCAGCGGCGACGACAGCAGCAACAGCAGAAGTAGTAGTAGTAGTGGTGGTGGCAGTAGTAGTAGTAGTAGAAGCAGTCTTGATAAGTTCCAGTTCTTCATTTTGCTTATCCCCCGAGCCAAGGGGCGCCGCCTCCTCGTCGTCGTCTAGCGCGTATGTGGGGCCATGTCGAGAGCAAATAAGAAACATGTTAGACATGCGCTTGACGTGGAGGTAGGTCATGACGATGGAGGACATGCTGGAGCGCTTCGGGTAAGAGCAGTCTGAAAAATTCAGGTAGAGAGTCGCAAGAGCTATAGAGATGCAGACACGCGCCACACGGAGGAAAGACATACCAAAGAGCGGAGCAGGGTGCGAAAGATAAGACAAAAAAAAAAAAAAGAGATCTGGAAGGTAAGCAGATGATTAGAATCTCATAATAGACATGTTCACACCAATCAAACATGGAGCACTACAAAAAAAAAAAAAAAAAAAAAAAAAAAAATCAACATCAAGGCCATCTCCGTCACCATGTTACATATACCCACCCCACCCCGTATAAAAAATCTGTTGTCTCTTAAATGAGTACTTTGTTTTTAGGTGATTTGCTCATTCATTATTCTGCATTTCTTTTCTGGCTATAACCTTTTATAAAGAATCTGTTGTCTTTTAAATGACTATTTTGTTTTTAGGTGATTTGCTCATTCGTTATTCTGCATTTCTTTTCTAGCTACAATAATTATTTATACATTATAACCTAATTCTAAATACTAGAAGATTACTTAAACGGTTCACTTGATTTTTTTATGACTATGACTTACGAAATTAGTTTTTTTTAAAACAAACATATCATACTTTGAATAAAAAAAAACTTTGCTAAATTAAAAACAAATTAATTTTTTTTCCACTGGTTTTATATATATATATATATATATATCTCATGATTGAATGGGGATCACTACTATGTACTTTTTCGCTATGCATTTAACACCGTATTACTTTCTTTGTTTTTACCCCCTCCCCCCAATCTCCTCCTCCTCCTATTTCGCCCCCTAATATAGTCAGAAGGAGCTGAAATGTTGGAAAACTCTGAATTAGTGTCTTATACATAGGGTTTAAATTTCGATTTCATGTAGATATTCAGTACATGTAGATTCGGGACCACTTCCATTGTCTTCCCTGAAGAATTTTATACATATGATTCAAATTTCATAAAAGTAGGATACATTTGAAGTTTTAAGAAGGTTACACCCTCATATTCCCCTTAGGGGTGCACTTAAAAATTCGGAAACACTTCCATTGTCTTCCAGGTAAATTTGACATGAGAATATACTTTTAGATTTTATACAGATCATCTAATCTTTCCGTTTATAGGGAACACACAAACATCGAGTTATATATAAAAGATAAATATATTATATATAAATATATATATAATATATATAATTAATTATGACAATATATGTATTAGCATATATCATCAGATCCTTTTAATTTGTAGTCTCCTTTGAAGATTCAGCTCAATGTTTGTCAATTATTGATAACAGAGCAAAATCTAAGAACTCTTATTATTTGTGAACTTTTTCTGATGATTTTGTAGTGTTGCAAAGACGATATTGACATACAAATGTTGTTTGGCCCAAAACAAATGAAACGGACCGTTAAATATATCTCACAGAAATTTGGAAAATTTGAAATTTGGAATGTAAAAAAAAAAAATAAGAATAAAAGTAATAAAACAAACCATGGTTATTGGAATATAATAAAAAACTGTTCTATATATATATATATATATATATATATATAATTAATTATGACAATATATGTATTAGCATATACTATCAGTGCCTTTTAATTAGCAGTCTCTTTAAAAGTTTCAGCTCGATGATTGTCAATCAGTAACAACAGAGCATATATAAGTAAGGTTGATTTTATATTCAATAACCATGTTTTTATTTTTTTAATTTTAATTTTTACACATTTCCAAAAAACATAACATTTCTGTGAGATGCATTTTTTACGGTCCGTTTCTTTTGCCATGAGCCAAACAACATTTTTATGTCAATCATCAGAAAAATCCACAAAGAATAAAAAGTTCTTGGATTAAAATGTCTTGAAAAGAACCTACACTATAGAGTGGATCATTTTTGTGCAAAAACAAATAAAAAACAAAAACTATCTTACAGAAATGTTATGTATTTTAGAAATGTGAAAAAAAAAAAAAAAAAAAAAATGGCTATTGGAATATAGAATGAACCTGACTTCTAATATATCATTTTAGACATGTGTACTTCTATTGACAAACGCTGTTTCAAGTGGTTAATTGCTATGAGCATACCCCCCCCCCCCGTCTCAAAGCACACTTGCAAAAATGGGTTATGTTGTTGGGTGCCTTTCGTCAGTTCGGGGTGATGGTGTTCTCTGGACCATTTCTTGTTAGTGTTCTTTTCTTTATTTAAAGTAAGCCCCCCCCCCCCTAAAAGTATTTAGGTTTTATTTCATTTTAAGTATTATTTTTCATTAGTATCGTTTGGTTAATAACTTACTAATCGAACGAAATTGTTAGAAAACTGCAATTAGTTATTAACCCCCCCACCTCCCGAAAAAAAAAAAATGCAAATACCAAGATCTGTGATTGATTGAAAACAAGACATTTAGATCTTCAATCTAACGTTTTACCATCTGAAACTATTTCACCGAGCTATATCTACTATATAAAGTTGACTCTTCTTTTCCCCTGTACCTTTGGCGAGAGTAAGCAAATAACCACATGCACCATACACTACTAAAATGCCCCCCCCCCCCGCATTATTCTTATTCACTCACGCATGTTCGCAGCAACTTTCGCATAATTTCATCAACATATATTAATCATTATATTCATTCTGAGATCATTCACTCTCCCTCCTACAACATCCACAGAGAGAGTGGTCACTATAATTACTCACTGCTAATTATCTACTGTACCCGCCACTCATAACACCGCCAGACTTTTATTTCATACAAAACTGTTAAACAGAAACACTGCTAAGTACAGATTACAGGAATATCATTCCGCTATTCCGAACACATAACATTATTACATTACGGAATAATAGATTACATCAAAACAAACATGACATAATAAAAATAAACATGACATAATATTTTTATTTAAATCAAGTAATACACGTTTCATTCGTCAACATTAAAAATGGATTTCTTTCGGATTAAATATTATGCGCGTTACGCCTTCGTTATGGTTTCAAGATCGCTAGAATTATAAACGAACATGTTGCCACATTACACAGACCATCATTCTTTCAACCGTAAGTACGTTCGGTGTTTTACAATGATTGATAATTTTTTTTTTTTTTAATTAACTTTTCTCTTCATACTTCTATCTTTTTAACCCTACGTGGCATAAAAAAAAAAGAAAAAAAAAAAACTTATTTTATCTACACAAATAATTGTTTTTATTTTTTTTCTTATTACATATACATTTATACATATTTGAATTCAAATCGAAAAAAGTGTGTATAAAGCCAATGGGAGTTTTAAAAATGGCTTATAATGCACAAATTATCCTCTAAACTTTTAAACTCCTACCGTTTTTTGGGGGCCCCGTGGCGGTCTCCAAAATTCTACGGATTTTACAATCTTTTCTTGGATTTACTATTATCGAACCTGCTGCTACAATTCTCACGGCGCCTTCAACGGTGAACTTTTCCATATATCGTTAACCCGTTATCTTTTCATCGGAACCCTTCTGCATTTTTCTTTTTCTTTATTTGTTTTCTTTTTGCATTTATCTTAAATAATATTTTATCTTTTACAATTTTGACTTAGGTAACTCTCTTACCAACTTATCTCTGTATTCCTCTGATGATAAGAATTCCATTCTTTGAAAAGCCATGGGTTTAGGAAGGAAAAATAAATCTATTGTTTTGAATAACTGAAGACGTAATAGATTTTGTATTTTTGTCATTTTTATTCTCATCTTTTAATTCTCTCTCTCTCATATATATATATATATATATATATATATATATATATATGATTATTTTTATTTACACAGACATGTACAAAATCTGCGACACTGGCATGTCGATGTTATCGATCAACAGCTATTATAAACTGAGATCTCATCAGGCAGAGTTAGAATCTGATCTTATGATCTAAGGTTAAGATCGATTTCTAACTCTGCCTGATGAGATCTCAGTTTATAATAGCTGTTGATCGATAACACCGACATGCCAGTGTCGCAGATTTTGTACATGTCTGTGTAAATAAAAATAATCATATATAAAAACTCTATTTGATATTGAGCACTTTTTTATACACCCGGTTGAAATTCTTTGGATTACTACCCTGTAGATGTCTTACCTGGATTATTATTATTATATATATATATATATATATATATATATATATATTAGTATTTTATGTATCCACATAAATTTTATAAAGAGATATTTTTTATGTATCAATTTTCAGTATTTACTTCAACAGTGCTCGATACATAAGTAGAGCTAGGTAGTAAGCTATGAAAATATATTTATGGCAATTAAGCTACACAGAGGCTCCCGCGTTTCATCCCATTTTAGCCTGAAGACTCCCCTCGGGGATGAAACGCGGGAGCCTCTGTGTAGCTTAACTGCCATGAATATATTTTCATAGCTTACTAATATATATATTTTTTTTTAACCACACGTGTTAAAATATTCCATAGTTTTGGGAATTATGTTTGAAAAAAAAAACCAAAAAACATTTTAATTGTTCTAATTAGCCGCAATTTTCTCATCAAGTTATCAATCTCTCAGTGTCTGTCTATTACCTGCACCCTCTCTTACTGTATGTTGTTTGCCCCCCCCCCTCCGCTTTTATTTCATACAGTTTATCACCCTCGCTTCAATCACTCTCTCTTAACAGTTAAATATAATAAAATTAGCCATAAAACATAAGATAGGAATAGTCCATTATAACCAATAGGGAATATCACCACAAATGGTAATACTATTTTGAGAGAGAGAGAGAAAAAGAAGACAAATTTTGAATTTTGTCTTTATTTAAAAAAAAAAAAAAAAAAAAAAAAAAAAAAAATCAAACTGGCTTTGCAAACTCATTTTTTTCTGATTCAAACAATCTAACAGGGAACTCAATGGGTGATTCAATGGGTCACATTTTTTATAGTATATAGAGATAGATATACTTTATTCATCTTAAATAGGGATATCCATATTCCCTTAGCTTAGAGTTGCTTATGGCTATCTTCAGTGTGCGTATCTAGATACACCACTATCTGACGTAGCTTACTGTATATGTCCGCTGATTTGACATTTAAAGAGTTTAAATTCTCTTCATTCCCATGTTAATTGATGGTGGCTTAGGGGTTGAATGTCAGGCTGCATAGTCAAAGGTGACCTTGCAACTGGGTTCAAATCCTTCCACCAGCAGTAATTAGCATCTCTTAGACTGAAGATTGGTGTCTGTAGGTAATAATATTTATTTTAAAATCAAATTGTATATATATATCAGTGCCCCCACACCCAATAACAATGGTGCTCATTGAATCGTTAATTAAAATTCACAATTGTTTCTGCAATCATATTTGGTACAAATAAATTTTAGTCTATGCCTGACGTGTCAATAAATAATCGTAATTAGTGTTCTGGCTCATCACAAATAATAGTAATTAGTGTTCTGGCTCATCACAAATAATAGTAATTAGTGTTCTGGCTCATCACAAATAATAGTAATTAGTGTTCTGGCTCATCACAAATAATAGTAATTAGTGTTCTGGCTCATCACAAATAATAGTAATTAGTGTTCTGGCTCATCACAAATAATAGTAATTAGTGTTCTGGCTCATCACAAATAATAGTAATTAGTGTTCTGGCTCATCACAAATAATAGTAATTAGTGTTCTGGCTCATCACAAATAATAGTAATTAGTGTTCTGGCTCATCACAAATAATAGTAATTAGTGTTCTGACTCATCACAAATAATAGTAATTAGTGTTCTGGCTCATCACAAATAATAGTAATTAGTGTTCTGACTCATCACAAATAATAGTAATTAGTGTTCTGACTCATCACAAATAATAGTAATTAGTGTTCTGGCTCATCACAAATAATAGTAATTAGTGTTCTGGCTCATCACAAATAATAGTAATTAGTGTTCTGACTCATCACAAATAATAGTAATTAGTGTTCTGACTCATCACAAATAATAGTAATTAGTGTTCTGACTCATCACAAATAATAGTAATTAGTGTTCTGACTCATCACAAATAATAGTAATTAGTGTTCTGGCTCATCACAAATAATAGTAATTAGTGTTCTGGCTCATCACAAATAATAGTAATTAGTGTTCTGGCTCATCACAAATAATAGTAATTAGTGTTCTGGCTCATCACAAATAATAGTAATTAGTGTTCTGGCTCATCACAAATAATAGTAATTAGTGTTCTGACTCATCACAAATAATAGTAATTAGTGTTCTGACTCATCACAAATAATAGTAATTAGTGTTCTGGCTCATCACAAATAATAGTAATTAGTGTTCTGGCTCATCACAAATAATAGTAATTAGTGTTCTGGCTCATCACAAATAATAGTAATTAGTGTTCTGACTCATCACAAATAATAGTAATTAGTGTTCTGGCTCATCACAAATAATAGTAATTAGTGTTCTGGCTCATCACAAATAATAGTAATTAGTGTTCTGGCTCATCACAAATAATAGTAATTAGTGTTCTGGCTCATCACAAATAATAGTAATTAGTGTTCTGGCTCATCACAAATAATAGTAATTAGTGTTCTGACTCATCACAAATAATAGTAATTAGTGTTCTGACTCATCACAAATAATAGTAATTAGTGTTCTGGCTCATCACAAATAATAGTAATTAGTGTTCTGGCTCATCACAAATAATAGTAATTAGTGTTCTGGCTCATCACAAATAATAGTAATTAGTGTTCTGACTCATCACAAATAATAGTAATTAGTGTTCTGGCTCATCACAAATAATAGTAATTAGTGTTCTGGCTCATCACAAATAATAGTAATTAGTGTTCTGGCTCATCACAAATAATAGTAATTAGTGTTCTGGCTCATCACAAATAATAGTAATTAGTGTTCTGGCTCATCACAAATAATAGTAATTAGTGTTCTGGCTCATCACAAATAATAGTAATTAGTGTTCTGGCTCATCACAAATAATAGTAATTAGTGTTCTGGCTCATCACAAATAATAGTAATTAGTGTTCTGGCTCATCACAAATAATAGTAATTAGTGTTCTGGCTCATCACAAATAATAGTAATTAGTGTTCTGGCTCATCACAAATAATAGTAATTAGTGTTCTGGCTCATCACAAATAATAGTAATTAGTGTTCTGGCTCATCACAAATAATAGTAATTAGTGTTCTGACTCATCACAAATAATAGTAATTAGTGTTCTGACTCATCACAAATAATAGTAATTAGTGTTCTGACTCATCACAAATAATAGTAATTAGTGTTCTGGCTCATCACAAATAATAGTAATTAGTGTTCTGACTCATCACAAATAATAGTAATTAGTGTTCTGACTCATCACAAATAATAGTAATTAGTGTTCTGACTCATCACAAATAATAGTAATTAGTGTTCTGACTCATCACAAATAATAGTAATTAGTGTTCTGACTCATCACAAATAATAGTAATTAGTGTTCTGACTCATCACAAATAATAGTAATTAGTGTTCTGACTCATCACAAATAATAGTAATTAGTGTTCTGACTCATCACAAATAATAGTAATTAGTGTTCTGACTCATCACAAATAATAGTAATTAGTGTTCTGACTCATCACAAATAATAGTAATTAGTGTTCTGACTCATCACAAATAATAGTAATTAGTGTTCTGACTCATCACAAATAATAGTAATTAGTGTTCTGACTCATCACAAATAATAATTATAATTTTTTAATTATCAATAATAGTTGTAATAATAATAAACTTCTGAATGAATTATAATAGTAATAAATCAGTCAAAATGGCGTTTTTACATTTGCTAAATAATCATTTCATTTTCATAATAAAGCACAAAAACCTAGAATTGATTATTTTGGGGTGTTTTATATTTAAACGCGTGTCAAAAGTAAATATCAAATTCATGCTTTTAAAGATGGCATATTTTCAAATCCGCTAAATGAAACATATTTTCGTTCGACGAACGGATAACTTCGATAAAATCCAATTCTGCACCAGTAGTTCAGCTGATTGGGGGCAGGGGGAGTTGTGGAAGGTTTCCAGCAGCTGGGTGCAGATAGGTGCAATAATTCGCCAGGTTTGGAATGTTGGTCAACTATTGGGCGGAGACAAACTGTCGAAATGTACTTACCTCAAACAAAGGGTCAAGATGGGGGAGAAAAAAAAAGAAAAAGAAAAGGTTGTTTTGCCCCCAAAGAAAGAAAGAAAGAAAAATAACGACGATTAATTCTAAAACATGCAACAAAACAAAAACAAAAAAACAAACAAACAAAAACAAATAATCAATAATCAATAACAACAACAACAACAACGTGTCACTTTATTGCTTCAAACTATTATCAGCTTTTTATTTATGCCATCTTCATGGTTTATCGCTTCATCATCACAAGATAGCATAGATGGGTAGACATTGGATGATTCGTTAGTTGAACAGAGAATCCGAATGGTCAATTTAAGTTGAGATTTTGGGACAATTTTTGGTATCACTCCCAAGGAGACAAAAAGAAGGGGGGGGGGCAAGGAGACGAAAAGAAGGGGGGGGGCCAAGGAGGCGAAAACTGGGGGGGGGGGACCCAAGGAGGCGAAAACTGGGGGGGGGGGGACCCAAGGAGGCGAAAACTGGGGGGGGGGGACCCAAGGAGGCGAAAACTGGGGGGGGGGGGACCCAAGGAGGCGAAAACTGGGGGGGGGGACCCAAGGAGACGAAAAGAGGAGGGGGTGGGCCCAAGGAGACGAAAAGAGGAGGGGGGGGGGCCCAAGGAGACGAAAAGAGGAGGGGGGGGGCCCAAGGAGACGAAAAGAGGAGGGGGGGGGGGCCCAAGGAGACGAAAAGAGGAGGGGGTGGGCCCAAGGAGACGAAAAGAGGAGGGGGGGGCCCAAGGAGACGAAAAGAGGAGGGGGGGGGGGACCCAAGGAGACGAAAAGAGGAGGGGGGGAACCCAAGGAGACGAAAAGAGGAGGGGGGGAACCCAAGGAGACGAAAAGAGGAGGGGGGGGAACCCAAGGAGACGAAAAGAGGAGGGGGGGGGGAACCCAAGGAGACCAAAAGAGGGGGGGGGGAACCTAAGGAGACGAAAATAGTTATAGTCTTTTTTTTATTAAAATAAACTCGGGGGTGGGGTGCAGATGTCAGGTGTTTTTAAAGTAAGAGTAATATCCCATTCCTTTGCTTTCTACATAAATAGTCTGGTTCGATTCGCTGAAACCCTAACAAAGACGATGAAAATGATTAGGGTCAATCATTGAGTTCTTGTAATTCTGTGTGGTTTCAAGACGGAAGGATTCCTTCTTCCCACAAAAGACCGCATTTGAAACAAAATCATGATAATAGTTGGAAACAACTTTGTAAACACAAACGACGCATTAGGATACAAACAATAAGCGTATATATATATATATATATATATATATATATATATGTATATAAGAATAAAATACACAATATATCATGAAATGAAATGTCTTGGAGACAGAACGTATGAAAGATAGACAGGAAAAATAATAAGAGTTCACTTTTTTCTGAAGACGTTCGTTGCCCCCAACGAAACCGGTCAAATTTCACGTTTGAGTTTGATCTGTGTTTAATTGTTTTTCCTTTCTGTCTTTCATTATATATATATATATATATATATATATATATATATATATATATATATATATATATATATATATATATATATATATAAATATATAAATAAATAAATAAATAAATAGAAACAAAGCCTGAAAGGAAATAAATACAAATACAATACAAATTAAATAATGCTCAAAAGTTCCTGGTCAAAAAATACTTAATCGACAAAATAAAGCGGCAAGTTATGTTTGGATTGCCTCATTTATGGCATATCAACCCTTTAGGCAATTTACTGCTGAAGAACCGAATATGGACTGTAAACGTTTTATTATATACGATTAATTGAACATAAGTTGCTATTTTACAAATTTTTTATATTTTTAATTTTTTTTATTATTATTTTTTTTATTTATTTATTTTTTGTTTTAATCAGTCATGAAGTGTCACGCTGTGAGCGATTGTAGGATGACTTTAACAAGCCTTTTTTTTTTGTGCTTTCTTTACTTCCAGTTCTGCATAACCGTTCAGCATTAAATTGCTGCAGGACATTTCAGTCATCCAAAAGAAAGAGGGGGGGGGGGGCAAGGAGACGAAAATAGTTATAGTTTTTTTTTTATTAAAATTAACTCGGGGGTGGGGTGCAGATGTCAGGTGTTTTAAAATCTTTGTACAGAGTAATATCCCATTCCTTTGCTTTCTACATAAATAGTCTGGTTCGATTCGCTGAAAACCTATACGGATGTAGATAAAAACAAATATTTATAATTATTTGTCGCCCCCAAAATCTACGCTGGGCTCTGTAGCGAGTAGTATTAACACAGCCGTTGCCTTTGAAATTTCCTCCCTGCTCCCCGACTATACCAACATGCAGAACAAGCATCTTGCTGCCTAACTCCCAACCTAGGTTGCCCCCCCCCCCCCTAAATCTGGCCCCTATCACAGTAGCCTCTTATGCTTCAGTGGCAATATGATCCCTTGTTTGTGATGGACAAAAGAAAAAAAAAGCAAGCTATTAACTTCACAAAATCACAAATCAAATCAAAACAGAAATAAAAGATTCGCCTTTAAAATTGGCAGTGTTTAGATTTCATGTTCAAGTCTATTCCTCCTTAAAACTTAAGTATTGATTTTCTGCGTTGGCCGACAGCTATTAAATTCCGGCTTCAAAGCGAAGGATTTGTTTTATTCATGGGGGGAAAATGTGCAAAATAACAATCCACTTGGTCGCATATTCTTATGGAAGTAAAATCAAATCGAAGGTTTATTTCCGATAATGTTGTATCAAAAACGAAACGGGGCAGCTCGGCAAGAGGTCAACAGAAAGGACACAGCTGTTGTCCACGAGCTTCCGTCTTATGGCAAAAATACTTATTTGAAAATTATTCCATCATCTAAAACATATCAAGATACAATAAGGAACACCTGCTCCCCCACCCCCTCCCTCCCTCCCCCCGAGGACCAACTAAAATGTGCATGTTGAGATCATCGGATGCCTTGCTAGAATGCAGAATTCTAACAGATCATAGAAGGGGGGCCGGGATCCGAGGGGGCGCGCACAGATAACCCGCCGGGATCCGAGGGGGCGCGCACAGATAACCCGCCGGGATCCGAGGGGGCGCGCACAGATAACCCGCCGGGATCCGAGGGGGCGCGCACAGATAACCCGCCGGGATCCGAGGGGGCGCGCACAGATAACCCGCCGGGATCCGAGGGGGCGCGCACAAATAACCCGCCGGGATCCGAGGGGCCGCGCACAGATAACCCGCCGGGATCCGAGGGGCCGCGCACAGATAACCCGCCGGGATCCGAGGGGCCGCGCACAGATAACCCGCCGGGATCCGAGGGGCCGCGCACAGATAACCCGCCGGGATCCGAGGGGCCGCGCACAGATAACTGTTTTCCCTTAGATTCAAATGAAATTTAAACCATAGGTAAATGACCAAAAATGATGTCTATTCCCAAAATTTCGGCAAATTTTAATAAATTTTGATTAAGAGGGTCTCCGGGGGCACAATCCCCCTCCCCCACTGAAATTTAAATCATAGGTTCACCGAAAATTCAAATAGGTCCAATTTTAATGGTTCAAATTTAATATCGCAGAATGGTTCGTAGGTGTAGTGTTTAGATAGTATTTTATTATTATTATTATTATTATTACTAGTATTACTATTGTTATAAAGAATTTTATTTGATATGCAAATTACCATATCACATGATAGTCTTAAGGGAAGTATATCATTATTATTTTATTATTATTTATTTATGTATATATAAGTAACATTTTAAGCTGAATTATTTCGACACTTGATTATTGGGGAAATGGTAGTTTGATCTGTACCATTGGAGAGTCATGCATATAACTGTCCTGTTTTTAAATCTCCGAAACAGTTACATGGTAAACAGCTGATGATCCTCGTGTTAATATTAGATGCTTACGTTAAGGTCTCCTGCTTTTGTTTCACTGTTAGATACTTAATCCCCCTTTTTATTTTATTTACTTACTATTATATATTATTTATTTATGAATTTTCCAACAAATGTTAAGTCTACACTATTTTGGATTTAGTTAGTTTCTCTGGGAATTTAAACTGCATTTTCCTTTTTTTTGTCTTTTTGTTTAAAATAACTCAAAGCTTCTTTAGACTATATATATATATATGTGAAGTGAGAGCTAGCGGGCAAATTTAAACCATAAGTAAATGACCAAAAATGATGTCTATTCCCAAAATTTCGGCAAATTTTGATAATATTAAGAGGGTCTCCGGGGGCACAATCCCCCACTGAATTTTAAATCATAGGTTCACCGAAAATTCAAATAGGTCCAATTTTAATGAAATGTATACCTTATTTAATACATATTAAATAAGGATGATTTACATTATATATATATATATATAATTAAAAGTACTCTGGACCAACATGTACACTATGGCAGTTTCATCAGCCAATTTCCTTCCGAGATTAAGATTTTAATCCGGAAAATTGAAGGGATCAACACTAAAATAACCAGACAAAAATTGTCGGTTATTTTTAATAATACGTGTCTTAAAGAAAAAATGCTGCCTCGATACACATATATATATATATATATATATATATATATATATATAAATGTGAAGTGAGAGCTAGTATATAATATAAGTATATAATATAAGTATATAATATAAGTATATAATATAAGTGTCTATACGAAATTTCATTAAAGTATATTAAAAAACAAAAAAATAAAACTTTAATAAGAAAATGTCGTTTAAAAGAATGTCCTGCCACCATGGGACATACATCACATTTTACAGGACTGCGGCATCCTTTAGAAGTTTATAAATACCAAGACAACCCACATATTATTTTTTGACCAGGACTCTTGAGTAAAAAGAAAAGAAAAAAAAAAAATAGAAAAAGAAAAACGGAACAAACAAAGACGTTTAAAGAAAATCTGACCTTTTTCGCACGGATCGTCTCGCTTGGGTTTCTTCTTCATTTCGAGTTTGTCTGTCTCAGTGTTTACCGTTTCAAATACTGTTTCAGTAATCTCTTGCTGCCATCGGTCGGATACAGTCAAAGTAAAGTTCTCGTACAACTGCTGATCAGATTCAAGCAACTAGAAAGAAAGAAGACATACTTTAGGTGCATTGATTTTTTTTTTTTTTTTGCTAGGGTAGAGGCTTAACAACTCATCGACTCTCTTTGGGTCAAATCTGTAAAATTACAAATTGTGGAGTTGAACTATAGTGTATATATAATAGCAGCAAGTATCACAAACCGGTCAGTTTAGTGTCCGAAAATGGGTAAATATAGTGAAATTCCATCTAATTTCAACTTGTAATAACTTATTTTTTTGTTTTTAGGTTATTTTGATGAAATTTGAATGCAAACAAAATTTAATCCTTTCTCTTTATACAATTCTTTATATTGTGTCATTAATAGTTTTTTTTTTCTAGGTTCCTTCAAGTTAGATTACTATTTTCAGTGATGGGCCATTTATTATTTAATGTTGGTGAAAAAAAAAAGGAAAAAAAAAAGGAAAAAGAAAAAGAAAAAAGGAAAAAAAAGGAAAAAGAAAAAAAAAAGAAATAGAAAAAAAAAGGAAAAAGAAAAAAAAGGAAAAAAAGAAAAAAGAAAAAAAAGAAAAAAAAGAAAAAAGAAAAAAAAGAAAAAAAAGAAAAAGAAAAGGAGAAAAAAAGAGAAAAAAGAGAAAAAGGAAAAAAATAAAAATAAAAAAGAATAGAAAAGAAAAAAGAAAACAAAAACATAAAAAAAAGGAAAAAGGAAAAAAAAGAAAAAGGAAAAAAAAAAAAGGGAAAAAAAAGAAAAAAGAAAATTCTCACAATAGGCAATAAAAAAATATACAAAAAATAAAAACATTAGTAACGTTTCTACTTGGTCATGGCCGATGAAATGAAATTTCAACTTGTAATAACTTATTTTTTTGTTTTTAGGTGATTTTGATGAAATTTGAATGCAAACAAAATTTAATCCTTTCTCTTTATACAATTCTTTATATTGTGTCATTATTTTTTTTTTTCTAGGTTCCTTCAAGTTAGATTACTATTTTCAGTGATGGGCGATTTATCTTTTAATGTTGGTGATTTTCAGCTTTAAAAAGTTGAAAAAAAATTATGAAAATTTTTATTATTTTAGATGTTAGGAGGGGTGGGGGGATCACTTTCCTATATAAGTTATACGTAAAGTGAGCACCCACTTTTTGACCATTTAGAATTGCACCCTAGCGAACACGTGTTGAAAGAAATATTCAAAAAACGTTATTTTAGATTTTATTTGGGGCGAAAAATTACTCTTTTTCATAGTGGATATTTGTTATGGCTGTTTACATGTAATTTGCAAAAAAAAAAGTAGAATTTTTATTTATTTAGAGGGAAAAATGTGAGGGGTGAGATTCCGTGGCCAAGAAATGGGTGCTCACTTTACGTATAACTTATATAGGAAAGTGATCCCCCCTACTAAAATCTAAAATAATAAAAATTTTCATAATTTTTATTTTTACCGGATATTTGTTGAGGCTGTTTACATGTAATTTGCCCCAAAAGTAGAAACTTTTTTTTAAGGGGGCAGAATACGAGGGGTGCACTTCTATAAATTTACCCTTTTTTTTAACCATGACTGAAGGGGTTAATTCCTTTGGTATCATCTTCATACAAAGAACCCTTAAAAGAAAACAAATTACTCCATTGTCATTCCTTTGATATCTTTATCAAGACCGTCAACCAAGTCTTAGATTACGAACCATTCCTTACCTTAATTCCTTTGGTGTCATCTTCATCAAAAGAGCCAATATCAAATGCATCGGCAGCATTAACTTCTCCACGCGGTGGAATCAATGGAGGCGGGTAACGAAGTTGGTAAACTTGGTTCCAGTCCATGTCATTGAAGAATTCGTGTTCCTTCAATTCTTTTGCACTAGAATAAAGAAAAAAAAGAAAAAAAAGAAAAAAAAAATGAAAAGAAAAAATAAATAAAAAGAAAAAAAAAAATGAAAAGAAAAAAAAATGAAAAGAAAAAAAAATGAAAAGAAAAAAAAATGAAAAGAAAAAAAAATGAAAAGAAAAAAAAATGAAAAGAAAAAAAAATGAAAAGAAAAAAAAATGAAAAGAAAAAAAATGAAAAGAAAAAAAGGAAAAAGGAAAAAAAAAGGAAAAAGAAAAAAAAAAAAAGAAAAAAAGGAAAAAAAAAAAAAAAAAAAAAGAAAAAAAGGAAAAAAAGAAAAAAAAAGAAAAAAAAGAAAAGGAGAAAAAAAGAGAAAAAGAGAAAAAAGGAATAGAAAAGAAAAAAGAAAAAAAGGAAAAAAAAAGAAAAAGGGAAAAAAAGAAAAAGGAAAAAAAAAAAAAAGGGGAAAAAACAAAAAAGGAAATTCTCACAATAGGCAATAAAAAAATATACAAAAAATAAAAACATTAGTAACGTTTCTACTTAGTCATGGCCGATGAAATGAAGACAATCTACCCCCCCCCCCACCGTGGATTAAATAAAGGGTCCAGCTCAAAATTCGGTATAGGTTCCCGAGTTTGAAATGCTGCACCTGAAGAATGTCAGAGGTTACATCGTCTGAAACTTTGTAAAAATAACAACCGATATTAGAATAGTAGTTTGAGTAATCAAAATTATCAATCCTAATCTCAAAGATTTCAAAACAAATCAAAATATATTTGTTAAATAAATCTTTTAACATTTTTTATTAAAAAACAAAAAAAACAAAAGAATAAATATTGTTATCCTTTGGGGCGGGGGGGGGGGGGGGGTCAGCAACATCTCTTCCAGAACCCTACAATCCTCTGCAGGTTGCGATTTCAGCCGTCGGTCGTGTCCGTCATCAAATCTGTCTCTAGTTTTTGCGATACTCACCCTCTGCCTTTGCACCCTAATCTCTCCTCGACTTCCCGCTTTAAAAGACCTTCGAGTAAGGATCGCATTTCTGTTGACATGGAATCGGGTAATTCCACATTCTGAAAGCACAAAGAAGAAAATGAATGAGTGGATGCAAATGGGTTTTTCTCATAGACAGATTAGACATATATATAGACATATATATAGATATATAGACATATATATATATATATATAGACATATATATATATATATAGACATATATATAGATATATAGACAGACATATAGATATAGAGACAGACATATATATAGAGACATAGATATAGACATAGACATATATATAGATATAGACATATATATAGAGACATAGATATAGACATAGACATATATATAGATATAGACATATATATAGATATAGACAGACATGTATATAGATATAGACATGTATATAGATATAGACAGACATGTATATAGATATAGACAGACATGTATATAGATATAGACAGACATATATATAGATATAGACAGACATATATATAGATATAGACAGACATATATATAGATATATATATATATATATGAGAGAGAAAGATATATATATATATACAGAGAGAGAGAGAGAGAGAGAGAGAGAGAGAGAGAGATATAGAGAGAGATATAGAGAGAGATATAGAGAGAGAGATATAGAGAGAGAGAGATATAGAGAGAGAGAGAAAGAAAGATATAGAGAGAGAAAGCGGAAAATAGTTTCAATGAATGTACAAGGATATTGTTGTGGCCAATTTGATGAAATAATTGAGAATTTGATCCATATATTAATATTATATATTCTGGGGAATTAATTTTATTCGTACAAGGATGGGTATCCTTATAGTATGTGTGAGATATAACTAATTTATTTAAAAAACTATACGTTACATATTTCAGAGTCGTACCGCGGTTTCATCCAGATGGACTGGCTTTTAAATTTTTAACAACCGTCTATCGCTCATGAGGACATTTCTGACCGCTAATGAGCGATAGACGGTTTTAAAAAATTTTAAAAGCCAGTCCATCTGGATGAAACCGCGGTACGACTCTGAAATATGTAACGTATAGTTTTTTAAATAAATTATTTATATTTAGCTTTCACTTTTTTGTGATTGAGCACTTTATTGATTTCTTTTCAACATAACCTGACATACTAATTTATATTATATATATATATATATATATAATAAAAATAAAATAAAAAATCTCTAATTTTTTTTAAAGATTAACTAAATTAATTAATCTTGATAATTTATAGTATAACATACTGATTGCATTTCATCTTCATTTTTATTCTCCCTGTCACAATTGTCTGCGAGCCTTCTCTTTCTGTGAAACTCATGTTTTGAATAGCTGCGTCTATCTTGGTTTTCCTCACCTGACCCTCAAGTCAAATTTTTGTTCTCTTTTTGAAAAGGAGAGGTTGTTACTCTCGAAATGATTAAAGTTTCTACCATTCCGGACCTTGAAATATTTAGCAGCAAGTCCCAAAACTAAAATTGAAACATTACCGGGCAACACTGGATAGGAACAGCTAGATATTCGTTCCGTAATAAAGACGTTTGGGTCCTGGTGCAGTTTACGACCCGTGCTGAAACCAACATTTCGTCCGCATCTTCCGGCAGTGTACATAAACTGCCAGAAAATTCCACGAATTTCATCGAGTTAGGACAGACGCTTCAGTCACCGGAAGGGATTATTGAATTTTGTCAGAAAAGAAAACTTATAGGCCAAAAGTAAAGTTGTAGAAAATTCTCTTTTTTTCACCCTAAATCTAACCCTAAAAAAACAAAAAAAAAACAACCTAACCCTAACTTAGTTGGTCAATTTCAAAAGCTGTACCAGAAAAAAAAAAAATGCTAGCAGTTATTTCATATTTTCTTCGTAAAAAAAATAACTATTTTTTCATTGAAATTATCATACGATGACAGTTTTTTTTTTTTTGTACTTGATTTAAATGTTGTTTCCTTGATTTTTTCAGTTTGATAGCGTCTTCATCCTTGGCCTTTTGGCCAATATCAAAGTGTAGTATCTGTTCTGATGGATACTACACCCCATAGACCGGTACCGTCTTGGCCTTCGGGGCTTAATTTACGCCGGTTTCTGGGTTTGTTCTGTGCAGTTCTAGGAGGTGCACCCTCCCAGGCTTTGCCTCCCCTCTTTGGGGAGGAGTAAGTTTATTGCTTACTGCCCGAGGCACCCCTACCGGAGAATGCCTACAGGGCTGCCCAGGCAATTTTTGTAGGCCAGAGTGCACACCTTGTTGGGCGCTGGCTTTTCAAATCCCACTTTCCCGACCTTGTGTCACATCTTACCTTGTGGGAGGAAGATGGGGGAAAAAAAAAAAAAAAAAAAAAAAAAAAAAAATATAGTTTTCCATTAATTTTTCCTGTTTGATAGCGTCGCCTCGTTTTGATTTTGCGATCAAAGTTTTAATTCGGCGTTTCCCCCGGCTGTTTACGTAATTAAAAAAAACAAAAAACTTTAAATATTGTATATGGGCATTAAATAACTCTAAATCTACGTGAGGACTAAAGGACAAATTAAGGGAAGCCTCCTAACTCTCGCTTCCCTTAATTTGTCCTTTAGTACTCACATTCAATGCGAGATGTTTCTGACAAAGGGGAAAGTATTGCTGTTTTCTGGATCAGAATCTATCCATCTAACACTTATCGTTGATCGTTTTTTTTTTTTTTTGTGATCTAAATGTTTCCTTAATTTTTCCAGTTTGATAACGTTGCTTCGTTTTGATTTTGAGATCAAAGTTTTCATTCGGCATCTTCCGACGGTTTGCGTACACTGCTGGAAGCTGCTGACGAAACGGGTTCGTAAACTGCATCACTTCAGAGATTAATAGTGACGTCAAATCTCAATGTCAAATATACCGATCGAAAGAAAAAAAGTGTATGTATGGGAGGGTAGCTGTTTAGAACTTACCATTGTCATGGTCATTCGGTCAATTTCATGTTTGTCTTTGGTCTTGTGCTGCCTAAATGGACTATGTCTGAAATAATAAAGCAAAGAATATTTGATTAAGCCCAATACAATAAAACACTGGCTAAACATGTACATCCCCACTACACCCTCAAATGTTAACTCACTTTAAAAATTATTTGGAATAATAACAAATATGTTTGGTCCAAGAAATTATAAAAAAATAAAATAAAAAACTCAGTGTAGACATTAGTAAAAAAAAAAATTTAAACGAATAAAAAAAAAACGAATAAAAAAAAAAACGAATAAAAAAAAACGAATAAAAAAAAAACGAATAATAAAAAAAACGAATAATAAAAAAAACGAATAATAAAAAAAACGAATAAACAAAAAAACGAATATAAAAAAAACGAATAATAAAAAAAAACGAATAATAAAAAAAAACGAATAATAAAAAAAAACGAATAATAAAAAAAAACGAATAATAAAAAAACAAAAACAAACACATGAGTGTAGACATAACAAGTAACACCTACTGTGCGGAAACTAATTCAAAAGAGATTGACTTACCCTTTTAAAAGTTTGTAAAGCATGCAGCCAAATGAAAACCAATCTGCACTGGAATCGTAAGCAATACCCTTGGCTAATACTTCTGGTGCCATGTACCCGTGGGTGCCCCTGTCCGAAGAAGAAACAATGAATAATCAAATTGAAAAGAAAATTCTAAACAGACAAACAATTTTTACATTAATTTTTTTTTCTCTATTTCTCTTAATTTTATTTAATTTTCGCATTCTTTCGCGTCCTTCTTCATAGTTTTATTCTTAGACTCATCTTTATTATTTTACATATTTTTATTATGGTATTTTGTTTTTTTCTTTTGAAATTGTATTTTTTATTTCTTTTATATTCTCTCTTTATCTTCTAATTATTTTAATTTTTCATTATTTTAACGTTTTATTCTAATTTGTTTTATTTTTTATTTGATAATTCTTATTTACTTCTTTATTATATTCAGTAATTATTATTATTATATTTTTATTCTGTAATTATTATTATATTTTATTTTTATTCTGTAATTATTATTATTATATCTTGTTTTTATTCTGTAATTATTATTATATCTTGTTTTTATTCTGTAATTATTATTATTATTATATCTTGTTTTTATTCTGTAATTATTATTATTATTATTATTATTATTATTATCATATTTTATTTTTATTCTGTAATTATTATTATTATTATTATTATTATTATCATATTTTATTTTTATTCTGTAATTATTATTATTATTATTATCATATTTTATTTTTATTCTGTAATTATTATTATTATTATTATTATATTTTATTTTTATTCTGTAATTATTATTATCATATTTTATTCTGTAATTATTATATTTTATTTTTATTCTGTAATTATTATTATTATTATTTTATTTTTATTCTCTTTAATTATTATTATTATTTTATTTTTATTCTCTTCTTTGCAGCAGCCCTGGCAATGTCTTGGCAATAATTATATGAAAAGCGCACTAATTAAGGCAGGCAATTCAAGCCAGAGTCAGATGTAGCACGCGAATGAAAGTTGCCACTAATATGGGATATGGTTTTGTAGGCCTACAGTGCTTTCACAAACCACGTCGTTCAACCAGGTTCATGGATATATCCACTAGCAAGGCTACCTGGCGTCGCCCGGGTTGCTAATTTCCGGAAATTATGTAGATTACGGAAAAAAGAAAAAAAAAGTCACGTAAACAATCCGCTTAATATTGTAATTTGAAATATCTAAGTTCATTTTTGGGGAAAATTAGAATGTTTCATTTGCACGTACAACAATAGGAACTATCAATGGATTGTAAAGTCGTAACTTCAGAGGCATTGATATGTTCTTTCTGCTCCATAAATTGGGGGACTTATGTTTTGAGGCATGTCCGTCCAGATTTTCCTCCGCAACCATCCATTGAATTTCTCTGAAATTTTGCATGAAGTTGTAACTTTGGTCAGGTTAGAAAGTGACATTCTCCGATTTTTGAAAAAAACATCTGGTTAACCCCCCAGGGGGTCAAAAGCCCCCAAAATGGCAAAAAATGACCCTTTTCTCCCATAACGTTTGATCCATCCATTCAATTTTTCTGAAACTTGGCCAAAATGTAGAGGCAATTGTTCTGGATATAAAATGAGCATCCTTCACCTCAGAAAAATTCTGGTTCGCGCATCCAGGGGGTCAAAGGGGGGAGGGTGGTGGTAAAAAATGCCCCAAATTGCCCAAATTTATTGCATTTTACACTCGCCACATCGAGTCACATACAGAGGGGGACCACGCACGTGCGGCTTGTTTTCTTTTAGAAGTCTAAAAAAAAAAATTTGGACCATTTTAGATACAACTAGCAGGAAGACTCGACGTTGTTCGGGATTGAATGAGGATCACTGCTATGTACTTTTTCACTATGCTCATAACACCATGTTACTTATTGCTTTGTTTTTAAGCTCCCACCCCACCTCCTTCCGTTTCGGCCCCTAACATAGCTGGAAGAAGTTGAAATGTTGAAAAACTCCCAATTAGTGCCTTATACATATGGTTTAAATTACATTAAAATCGGATATACGTAGTTGAAGTTTTAAAGGGGTTCTAGCCCTATGGGGTTACTTAGAGATGGGGACACATAGAAGATAACAGATTCGGGACCGCTTCCATTGTCTTCCCAGGAGAATTTTATACATATGATATAAATTTCATAAAAATAGGATATATTTGAAGTTTTAAAGAGGGTTATGCCCTCATAGGCTCCTTAGGGGTGCACTTAGAGATTCGGGAATACTTCCATTGTCTTCCTCTTGGTAAATTTTACATAAGAATAGACTTTATTTGTAACCTTTATTTTTATAGGGAACATACAAACATCACACAAACATTGAGTTTTATATAGATAGAAGATGAAAATAAAACTTGAGTTTGGGATACCTATTTAAATGAAATTGACATTTCCTTTAAGAATCAATTAGATTTTATTGTTATTAATTGCACTTTACAGTGTTATGAATCATATTACAAAGATTCAATGTGTTAGCTGTTGAAATCAATCTTATATAAACAGTCAAAATTTTAAAAATTTTATTTTATTTTAGAGGTAATGGGATTTTACCCATGGAAGTTTTTAGAAAGAAACTATGTTCATGGAAATTGTTTGATACTAGACACAGCACACATACCGGAGTGGTTTCCTCTCAGTCTCAAGAGACAATGGACACCCCCTGTAAGGCAAAGGTTGCTAAATCTCCTGAATCAGCATTTGTAGAGTCCAGTGGCAAGAAGATGTCCAGGACGACTGGAGAGCCCTCCCACATAAAGCAGCTGGTCACCCATTTTAGTACTGACCAGGCCCAGCGTCGCTTAACTTCGGTGATGTAATGGGAATCACTGTGTCACCGTGATTATGCCGTTGTCGTTTTGTTATATTTTTTTAATAATGAGTCACCAATAATAAAGGCCAAAAGCCACTCGAGGATAAGGGTGAATGAGATGGATGGAATCTAAGTTGAATGATCAAGAATATTATGAGAAGATTTTTTATACTAATGAGTCATCACTTATCAAGGCTAAAAGCCACTCGAGGATAAGGGTTAATGAGATGGATGGATTGTCAGTTGAATGATGAAGAATATTATGAGAGGATTTTTTATACTAATGAGTCATCACTTATCAAGGCTAAAAGCCACTCGAGGATAAGGGTTAATGAGATGGATGGATTGTCAGTTGAATGATGAAGAATATTATGAGAGGATTTTTTATACTAATGAGTCATCACTTATCAAGGCTAAACGCCACTCGAGGATAAGGGTGAATGAGATGGAATGATTGTCAGTTGAATGATGAAGAATATTATGAGAGGATTTTTTATACTAATGAGTCATCACTTATCAAGGCTAAAAGCCACTCGAGGATAAGGGTTAATGAGATGGATGGATTGTCACTTGAATGATGAATATTATGAGAGGATTTTTTATACTAATGAGTCATCACTTATCAAGGCTAAAAGCCACTCGAGGATAAGGGTTAATGAGATGGATGGATTGTCAGTTGAATGATGAAGAATATTATGAGAGGATTTTTTATACTAATGAGTCATCACTTATCAAGGCTAAAAGCCACTCGAGGATAAGGGTTAATGAGATGGATGGATTGTCAGTTGAATGATGAAGAATATTATGAGAGGATTTTTTATACTAATGTGTCATCACTTATCAAGGCTAAAAGCCACTCGAGGATAAGGGTTAATGAGATGGATGGATTGTCAGTTGAATGATGAAGAATATTATGAGAGGATTTTTTATACTAATGAGTCATCACTTATCAAGGCTAAAAGCCACTCGAGGATAAGGGTTAATGAGATGGATGGATTGTCAGTTGAATGATGAAGAATATTATGAGAGGATTTTTTATACTAATGAGTCATCACTTATCAAGGCTAAAAGCCACTCGAGGATAAGGGTGAATGAGATGGATGGATTGTCACTTGAATGATGAAGAATATTATGAGAGGATTTTTTATACTAATGAGTCATCACTTATCAAGGCTAAAAGCCACTCGAGGATAAGGGTTAATGAGATGGAATGATTGTCGGTTGAATGATGAATATTATGAGAGGATTTTTTATAACTAATGAGTCACCACTTATCACGGCTAGAAGCCACTCGAGGATAAGGGTTAATGAGATGGATGGATTGTCAGTTGAATGATGAAGAATATTATGAGAGGATTTTTTATACTAATGAGTCACCACTTATCAAGGCTAAAAGCAACTCGAGGATAAGGGTTAATGAGATAGATGGATTGTCAGTTGAATGATGAAGAATATTATGAGAGGATTTTTTTATACTAATGAGTCATCACTTATCAAGGCTAAAAGCCACTCGAGGATAAGGGTGAATGAGATGGATGGAATCTAAATTGAATGATGAAGAATGTTATAAGAGGATTGAAAATGATGAATGACGAGAAGGACAAAATGTAATTATTTAAGACGATTTAGGGCAAGTATTTGTTGACATTAGATTTGAAGACGACCACGTTATAGCCTGCAGAGAAGCAGTTCCATGATATTGTGTTTGATGCTAGGTACACAGAGGAAGAAAGGAAAGTTTTTTTCATTTGTGGTAGGGAGATGAGTTCAGAGATCGATGGATCGGAGCTGCTTTCCATCTGACTACAACATGGTCGTTTTTCAAGTCCAATGTTAACAAATTCTTGTTGAGTCGTCCTCTTAAATAATCGAATTCCGCCCAGTTTCAACCATTGTTACCAATCATCACAATGTTGTCTCACCGTCCACCTGACAAACTCATCAACCCTCATCCTTGAATGGCCTTTGGGCCTTGCAGGGATGTGAGTGGGCAATGGTAAAAAAAAAACTGAAATCGAGATCCCCCCCAACAACCCCCCCTCCCCATTTCTCAACTTTCAAGCGAGAAAAAAAAAAAAAAAAGTGGAGATCTCACACTCCTGGTCTTGCTAAACGCGACTCGTTGGTACATAAAATAACAAAGGTGCATCTTGTTGGATTCTGTAATCTGTACAGAATTTCGAACCCTTTATTTACCCCCCCCCCCCAGGATGAGATGACTACAATATGGTCGTTTTCAAGTCTAATATATTAACAAATTCTTGTTGAGCCGTTCTCTTAAAAACTCAAATTCTGTCCAGTTTAAAATCGTCAAGAAGTCCAGCGGTTTGAATCTCCATGAATACACATGCACAGCCAATCAATTTTATTTAGTAGGTAAGACTTAACTATCACTACCCCCCTCCCCCCCCCCCCAACATTGAATGGTCAGTGAAGTCTTCTAAT
This sequence comes from Sepiola atlantica, assembly GCA_963556195.1. Taxonomy (NCBI): domain Eukaryota; kingdom Metazoa; phylum Mollusca; class Cephalopoda; order Sepiida; family Sepiolidae; genus Sepiola; species Sepiola atlantica. The sequence continues at coordinate 66,271,283 of OY744544.1, forward strand.
CATTTTCTGCTTGTTTTTAAGATTGAAATATTCGGCCAAAGACGAATTTCCTCGGATGCACCATGAGATTTAATTAACCGCTCTTGTTGTTACATTAAAGTGGTGGTCGGATCTTTGAAGAACCAAAACCACAAATGACAGTCTGAAGACTCATCTAAGCATAGCTAGAAGTGGTTCTTAAGAAATGGTTGCAGTCAGAAATACCAAACATCGATAATTCTCTAAATAATCTCTGTGAGTATAATCTATTATATAAAAGGGCAGTTGTCCGTGTGTGTCTGTATGTCCAGCGAACCCCCCCCCCCCCAAAAAAAAACACACACACAAACTTGGCATTTTCTTGATCGGCGTTGCCCCGGCTGAATAATATCTAAAATTTAGAAAAAAATATTCATTCTTTGACCATAAACTGGCACAGATTTCATGTACAAACTCTGGGGGCCATCACATTGGTGAGGGAAAATTATTCCCAATTAGCATTTCAGTAGAGTGCTTATCGTTCAAACGTATCACAGGCAAAATAAATACATGATATCTACAAAAAAAAGGCGATACATTTTGTACTAGCGGGGACTGGCTCAGTGGTAGAGCTTCAGGATTCAGACTCTGGGAGCCTCGTTTCAAATCTCACTAGGTTCAACCATGCCGATGAATCATAATGACGACACGTGTCCATCGATAATTATATTTTAAAGAATATATATGCCGCTCCTCATCCGAGGGCATCACATTGGTGAAGGAAAATTATTCCCAATTAGCATTTAGGTGGAGTACTTATCATTCAAAAGTATTGTATATAAATATATATATATATATATAAATATATATAAGTAATACAAAGATAATTATCTTATGAGATCCAATCATGGTGAGGAGATCTCAATATTGGGGATAGAGAATTATTATAGGTGTTTGTAGAAGGAATTTAATAAAATGACCTTTAATCCAGGGATTTTCAAAGAATTACTCTTACCCTCGGAAGGAAAAACCAATAAATTGCTAATTTTTTGTAAGTATTAATTTGAAAATTTGCTACAAAAATTTTCAGATATGCTTTAAGCAACCTATTTTAAGATATGCTTAAAGCAAAAATAGTCCAAGAAAAAGACTTTTTCTTTAACTATTTCTGCTTTAAGCATATTTAAAAATTTTTGTAGCAAATTTTCAAATTAATACTTTCCAATAATTAGCAATTTATTGGTTTTTCCTTCTGAAGAGAACTTATTCTTTGAAAATACCTGGATTAAAGGTACTTTTATTAAATGTGTTGTTTAAACACCTGATGATTATAATAAATTTGTAAAGTATGTAACTTTACCGTTTCATTTCAATATTTACTCATATTTATATATATATATATATATATATATATATATATATAAAGAATAGTGATAAAGAAAGCAAATGATTTATAACATTTATTATGGTTCCAAGAATTCAATATCAACAATGGTCTAGTGTATGATCGTTTCAAAGACGATTAGAAATCATTTAATCTAATTATTTTTTTATACATATGAGTTCAAATACGTCTCTTCTTCAGCACCATATACTTAGAACATCAGCAGAAAACTGAGTGAAAGCATCACCATCCCGTACATATTTCACAAACATTCATCTTGGATTTAAAATAACTTTCTTTTAGAAATTGATTGCAAAGTCCTGAAGGGTGAAAAAGTTCTTGGTTGAATCAATATAAGCCAACGTAAGTATCAACAATACTTACACACTGGCATGAGGTTTCTTCTTTGAAAAATCACAGGCAAGTCCTAAGTCGGAAATCCTCACGTGACCTGATTCATCCAAGAGGATATTGGCAGGCTGAAAATAAGAAATATTTAAGCATTTTTACGAATCGGAAAAAAAAAAAATTCAGAATTAAATAGTACCTGCTTTACTGCTTAGTAAAAAAAAAAAAAAATTTAGAATTAAATAGTACCTGCTTTACTGCTTAGTAAAAAAAAAAAAAATTCAGAATTAAATAGTACCTGCTTTACTGCTTAGTAAAAAAAAAAAAAATTCAGAATTAAATAGTACCTGCTTTACTGCTTAGTAAAAAAAAAAAAAATTCAGAATTAAATAGTACCTGCTTTACTGCTTAGTAAAAAAAAAAAAATTCAGAATTAAATAGTACCTGCTTTACTGCTTAGTAAAAAAAAAAAAATTCAGAATTAAATAGTACCTGCTTTACTGCTTAGTAAAAAAAAAAAAAATTCAGAATTAAATAGTACCTGCTTTACTGCTTAGTAAAAAAAAAAAAAATTCAGAATTAAATAGTACCTGCTTTACTGCTTAGTAAAAAAAAAAAAAATTCAGAATTAAATAGTACCTGCTTTACTGCTTAGTAAAAAAAAAAAAATTCAGAATTAAATAGTACCTGCTTTACTGCTTAGTAAAAAAAAAAAAATTCAGAATTAAATAGTACCTGCTTTACTGCTTAGTAAAAAAATAAAAAAAAAAAAAAACAAATAAAAAAATAAATAAATAAATAAAACAAATCGCAAGAATATAAGTCAGTCATGTGACTGCATACCTCCACTTGACAATGTAAGGATGGGCAAAAGTCTGATCTGAAGTTATGCTATGAAAACATTGATAACTCAAAAACTATTTCTCTGATCACGCTGAAATTTTGCATCGTGGTTACTGTTAGCAAAGAACATCAAATCCACGTATAAAATTGGAAAAAAAATCAAAAATTTAAATTCCGTTAAAATTTTGCCCATGATCAAACTTTTCATGGTCTATGTTGTATAAGATGCAACACTTCATTGGTTTACACTTTTATCATAACCTGCCAGAGGTCATATGCAATCAGAATATGTGAGATTTCTAAGTGTATTGTTGGTAGTTTCTGAGTTTTAGCTAAACAGACAGAAAAAAAAAAGTTTCATTTATGTAATAGATAGGGAAAGGAGGATGGGGGGGGGGGAGACGAGCAAATAGGAAACCATTGAAGATGACAAATGTATTAACCTATCGATTCAAAAGTTGTGTTTGCCCCAAACTGTCACTCGTCTTCATTTTACTATTTTAAATTTTTAATCGTAGTGCATGAATTATTTCCACGTATTTACTTTGATGAGTGTGGACGAAAGCCGGCTTAGTAGATTTATGTAGTGATTTTTTTTTCCTCTCGTTTTTAAGTTTTTCAATCCCCCCCCCAATATCACAAACGTCTGTATTTCTTGCCTTAAAAAAAAATGATAAACAGTTTTTTTCTTTTTAACTGCCATCAAATAATTATGACTTTCATGTTAAATTCTAACCAACTAAATTGAATTTTATTTTTATTTTTAAAAGAACAAAAAGATCATTTGATTTTTTTAGTGTTTTATGCACTTCTCTTTTGTTACATGTCATTCTGTGGCAGAGAGAGGGAGGGAGAGAGAAAGAGAGAGAGAGAGAAAGAGAAAGAGAGAGAAAGAGAGATAGAGAAAGAGAGAGAGAAAGACGGAGAGAGAGAGGTAGAAAAAGAGGGAGAGGTAGAGAAATAGGGAGAGAGAGAAATAGAGAGAGATAGTGAGAGAGAGAAATAG
>OY744544.1:66275021-66287521 GCA_963556195.1 Sepiola atlantica
AATTACTCAAGACTTCTACCCAGTCATGGCTGACTGAATGAGAGCAAGCTACCCCCGGGGTTCTGTTCAAAATTCCGTACAGATTCCAGAGTTCGACAAGACGCACCTGAAGAAGGTTGGAGGTTACATCGGCCGAAACGTTGTGAGAATAATATCCAAGATGAAAACAGTAGTCCGAATAATACAAATTCTCAATCCTCATCTCAAAAGGTCTGAACCGGGATAAACTAAGCTAGAACTATTGTCTACTCGCAGGGCTAATGTCGCGACGGCAACGCAACTTTCAGTTGATACAAGTAATTGGCGTTCACAATGAAGCAAGATGCAGTTGCTTCCCTTTTTCCTTTTCATCTCTTGATCGCATGAAATCTGGAAGATAAAGAGGCGAGTGCACTAATTCGTATGTCCGAGAAATGTCTGGTAATTAACTCGGACAACATATATACTTTCATTTGCAGACGCCCATAATCAATCGGATTCTGGCGAGAACCAATCAAAATCCTGAATGTCGGAGACAGAATACGGAGAAAAATGCTGAAATATTAATTGCCAGACATTCATCCGTTATCAAGAATAGCATTCAGTTGTGGTTGGACAAAAGTAAACTAAATTATTTATATATATATATATCTAAATGAATAAATGCAAAAGTATTTTTCATTTAGCTAGACTAGATTCATATCAAAACAGGTTGATCTTATTAATTCAATTTGACATTTATATATTTTCAAACACATATATACACAACAGAAAAATATAAAATACACTGACAAAGACGCTTCATTTGAATACTAATTTTATAAACGCTCTCAAATTAATATTCTGCACAATTCATTTCTATTTTTGTACTCCATTTTCCTTACATAATTGTAATACATTTCATATTAATATTATTAGTAGTAGTAATATTAATGAACACCGATTTAATGAAAATATTAATATTATTTGTAATAATATTAATTACGACTTAATGAAAAACGTTTAACATTGAAAATGATTATTTTGAAATTCAAAACATAACTTTCGATTTTTGTTGATGCTGCTGCTATTTATGATGATTATGAAGATAAGTTTTACATTTGCCATTAAAGAAAACAATAAAGAACCCTCTCCCTTCACCTTTTTCAATTTAAAAAAAAGAAAAAAAAAGAATCATATTTAAAAAAAAAGAATCATATTTAAAAAAAAAAAAATTATATTTAAAAAAAGAAAAAAAAATCATATTTAGAAAAAAAGAATCATATTTAAAAAATAAAGAATCATATCTAAAAAAAAAAATCATATTAAAAAAAAAGAATTATATTTAAAAACGAAAAAAAAAAGAATCATATTTAAAAAAAAAAAGAATCATCATATTTAAAAAAAAAGAATCATATTTAAAAAAAAATCGTCATTAAGTTTGGTTTGATATTTCTGTCTTTAATAATTAAGGCGAAAAACACAAAGTAACCCTTTTAAATTACTCCGGAATATATAATTGTTTAATTTGACCAATTAATGTTTACAAACTGATGACTTTTTATTTTCCCCCTTCAATTATATAGAAAAGTAAATTTTAAGGCGTTTGGGGACAGTTATTTGTTTACTATTTGTTTGTTACTTCACGCCAAAAGTTGAAAAACAAACTTCGGGAATATCCGCATACGTCATATTCAAAATTAAACTGTAGCGTGATTGGATTTGGACGAATTATTAAAATGCAATAAAAATGCTTAGAAAAACTATAAAACACAAAAACATAGGCAGGTAGGTAGAAAAGTAACTTTATTGCCTTTGGTAACAGTTATTTGTTGATTATTATTTTCACCCCTTTTTCCTGTTGGTTATTCTTGACAATAACCCGATGTTTCATTTAATCCCTTCATTGTGGGGAATTCATTTTTATACTTAAACTAAACCATTGGAATATATCAAATAACACCATGACAATCACTTTTTTGTTGTTTTTCTTCCCATTATCAAACTGTGAAAGAACATTGTTTCTTTGTTTTTCTGTAGATAAGATTACAGTTACATTAATTGCTGGCCAGAGGCCGGGTAGTTTTTGCTATATATATATAGTTTTTGCTATATATATATATAGTTTTTGCTATATATATATATATACACACACACATATATATATACAAATTATTTATTTAAAAACTATATTACATATTTCAGAGACATATCAGGGTTTCATTGACATGGATGGACCTTTTACCGTTTAGAAAAGGCCGTTAGTGTCCATTCAAATCATCAATAATTTGTATGTTAGCTCTCACATTTTTGCGATTGAGCACTTTATGATTTCTTTTCAACATACCTCCTTCTCGCAAGATTGACCACTTTAAATTAAGTTGACATCAAGCCGTCATTCTGTGTAATGCATAACTCTGGGCCACACCTATTGAGTTCTCTCGACTGCTTGCTGGATACCCACATTGTTTGCTATATAGATATTAACTTACTTCCCATTTCTAGACAATGCGCGTTGGAGCAGTGGTACGCGCCTCGGTTACTTAGTCAAGCATGACTTTCGTATCGGGGTTCGAACAGTGTGACCGTGTGACATACTGCTGATTGTAGTTTTTTTTTGATTTAACGACGAAAATTAAAAATTCTGTTTCATTATTTTTTTTTTTTTTTTTTTTTTACAGTTACGTTTTTGCACGCGTGTATTTACACATCGCAAACATTACTTTGGAATAATTACTTAAAAAAAAAAAAAAGTTTGCATAAAACGCAATAATTACCAAAGGTTTTCTGTTAATAATTTAATACATACGTTTATTATTTTTAAAACTAAATTTTTTCTTGTTTATATATAAAAAAAAAAACAAGATGGAGTTTGACGTTACCTTCAGATCTCTGTATACAACGCCTCGTACATGCATGTGTTCCAATCCCAATATGACTTCCGCTGCATAAAACTTTACTTCCTGTTCGGAGAAGATACCATGTTGCGATAAGTGGTAATGCAGGTCACCGCCGTTCATCAGATCGAGAATGAAGCTTAGTTTTTCCGGGGTTTGAAATGCATATGTCATACACACAATGAATGGACATTCCTGCAGGGTAAACAAAAAAGAAAAATAAATAAATAAATAAAAAGAAAACAAAAGAAAGGAAAACAAGAAAAGAAAAAAAAAAAAAGAAAAAAAATGAAAAACAAAGGAAAAAAGGGAAAAAAAAAAAAAAGGAAAAAAAAAAAAAAGAAAAATGGAAAAAAAATGGGAAAAAAAGGATAAAAAAAAAAAAAAAAAAAAAAAATGAGTACGGAGCAGAAAACAAAACACGCAAATCGGAATAACAAAGACATTGCAATTAAAAACAAGCAACAAACAAGTAAATATAACATACAAAATAATATTATCCGAATTGATAGGCATTATCTTTAAGATAAAAAATCTGGGAGGTTAAGGTCACGTGAATGTGAAGCCCATCCAGAATCACACCTACTGATGAGATGCTCACCAAAGTGTCCCAGCATTGATAAAACAAAAACTGTTGGACATTTATGATTGAAATTGCGTGGACAAGTCAAGCATAGACTGAAGTTTATTTGTACCAAATATGGTTGGATTGTGAATTTTATTAACGATACCATGAGTGGGGGGGGGGGGGAGGGGGGCTAACGTTGTATTAACGAAAACAAACAAACAATATCACTCTCCTCCTAATCATAGTTTTGTTTCTTTGCGAAAAGGGAATCAGATGCAATCCAATCTTTTTTTGTGGTACCTGTAAGCATTGGATACACAAGAAGTGCAGTTGAATTACTGGTAGGTTAAGAGAGGATAACCAGTTTGTGTGCAAGAAGTGTAAGGCAATGAAGATGGATGAGAACTCAGATGTGGAGAAAGTATATCTTGATGGCGAAGTTATTGAGGTTGTCGATAAAGTTTTGTTACCTTGGTGATTCCATTGGAGCACAGGATGGAGCAGGTGTTAGTGTGATTACAAGAATTAGGAGTGGATGGAGTAAGTTCAGAAAACTTCTGTCATTACTAACCAGCAGAGCGTTACTACTGTCGACCAAGGGAAGTGTCTATCAGGTATGTGTACACAGTGCGATAATGTATGGAATGACACCTGGCCAGTGAAGGTTGAGGACATGCGTGGCATGGAGAGAAATAATATGAGAATGATACAATGGATGTGTAATGTGAGTCTTAAAGAAATGCTTAGTTTTGATGAGGATTAAATCTGGACAGTATAAGGAGATGTGTGTAGAACAGGAGACTTTGATGGTATGGCCACGTTGAAAGAATGGACGAGCGTTTTTGGGTTAGTAGATGTAGAACAGTTGAGGTAGCAGGTTCGGTTCACAGTTAAGCACAGTGAAAACCTGGGATGAAGTGATTAAATTACTGGTAAGTTGAAAGATGATAATAAACTTGTGTGCAAAAAGTGTAAGTCAATGGAGATGGATGAGAACTCAGATGTGGAGAAAGTGTATCTGGATGAAGAAGCTATTGAGGTTGTGGAGAAGTTTTGTTACCTTGGTGATACCATTAGAGCACAAGATGGAGCCGGTGTTAGTGTGATTTCAAGAATTAGGAGTTGATGGAGCAAGTTCAGGGAACTTCTGTTATTACTAACCAGCAGAGTGTTACCTCATTCGACCAAGGGAAAAGTCTATCAGGCATATGATGATGGATTGAAGTGAAACCTGGCCAGTCAGGGTTGAGGACATGCGTTGCATAGAGAGAAATGATATGAGAATGAGACGATTGATACGTAATACAAGTCTTAAAGACAGGTTTAGTTCTGATGGCTTCAGAGGAAGATTAAATCTGGAGAGTATAGGGAGATGTGTGCAGAACAGGAGACTTTGTTGGTATGGCCACGTTGAAATAATGGCTGAGAGTTATTGGGTTAGTAGATGTAGAACAGTTGAGGTAGCAGGTTCAGTTCACAGGGGAAGGTCAACGAAAACATGTGAGGAAGTGATAAAAATAGACTTGAGGGTAAATAAAAATAAATAAAGACCCGACCGGAGATATACTTGATTCTGGTTCACCAGTTTTGCTTGTGGATTGTTGCAACATAAAAATAATTGTTGCAACATAAAAATAAAATGTAATTTCATTTAATTCCTTCCAGAAAATATTGTTGTGCATGAGAGGAAAGTAGACATATTTTATATAAAGCGATAAAACCACTGGTCCCCATTCACCTCACTGGGTTGGTGTCAGAAAATGCATCTGGCTTATAAAAAGCATCTTGCCTCAACTAATGAAACTGACTCCCAAAGAAAATCTGTCGCATTTCAGGTTATGTGGAGGTCCCCAGATGCCATAGGGCTTTGGACTCTAATAGCTTCTTATCTTGAACTGTTAGCCTTTGGAATTCCCTCCTTGTTTCCCTGACTCTACCAACATGCAGACATTTAAATGTAATTTGAACAAACATCTCGCTGCACAACTCCCCACTTAGGGTGCCCCCTTATAAATATGGCCTCTAATTCTCAGTAGCTCTTTACGGCAATGTGCATGTTTGGGATTATTTGAAGTTTAGAAAAAAATGAAAAATAAAATAAAGGAATGACCCGACCAAAGATGGGTTGGTTTGAGAATCAATTTTAAAGCCATTCAACAGATGTCAGGGTGTAAAATGGACGTTAAACCGATGACGACGATGATGATATACCACAGTACGTCACTGTGCGGCAGTGTCCTTCAGCAAACTATGCTAATTAAGAGGAGTAATTTATTTATGCCTAAATTTTATCTAACCAAGCGCGGAGAATCATTTAAAATGTCGTTAGCAGGAAAGTCGAATAGCGCACCCTAATCCTAAAACGATACATTCTAATATATAAAGTAAAGTTGGACCTAAATAGCATCTAAGCTTAAAAATCAAACTTTGACCCTTACAAGCCAATTTTAATTTGTTATTGTTGTACCATGTTATTTACAATAAATTGACGTACTACGCTTCATTTTTAAAAAATTAAAAAAAAAAAAAAAAAAAACTATCAGTAAAAAGTTTGTTAGACCGTGGAGACCTCTACAGTGAAGGGGTGGGATTTTTCTGCTAGTCGGAGGTATTTACGTTGAAGGGGATACAAGTGCAGTAGGTTTATCGGAGCAAATTGGTAGACAGTGCGGGACCTATTTTTTGTACCCTGCATATCTTGTGTACCCAATGCGTACAAGTACCACAAAAGATTGAATTGCATCGACTCCCTTTCGACAAACAGATCGAACACGAACAAATGGTGAATTCTTAATCTACTGAACGTGACATCAGCAAACCCTAACCGTAACGTTCAGATCATGCAGGCGTTTATGTAGACAAGCATAGAAGAGATTTTGCGGACTAATACTACTTACCCCTGTACTGACTAGAGATAGCATGATTCTTTCATTTAAAGCCAAAGTTTCACCACCTTTCATCTTGATCCTTTTCTTGTCCAGACATTTCATGGCATACCTGAATAAAAGACAAAATAGATGTACATAAGTATAACCATTCATTCAAAAAAAAAAAATATATATATATATATATGGGAAGAGAAGGATGAAGGTAATCCGACGTGATGGGAAAATGAAAAAGGAAAATCAAAAAATGGATGTTTTTTATGTGTACATCAACGTTTCGTCTTTATTTATAAGACTTCATCAGGATGATAAAATAGAGAGAAAATGTCATGCAAGTACAGATACAAGTAGGGTAGACATATTGGGAGGAAAAATAAAATGAAATAATGGCCACTGCGGGTGGACGTCCATACTTGTTGGAAAAATAGAAATGAATGTTGAAGAAAATGAGTGGGGAAAAAATGGAAGGATGGGGTGAGCAAGGACTACACACACACACAAAAATACATATGCTATGAAGACATCTAAAATATAAAGTTATCTTGTCGGATTTTCAAAGTCAAACTAAAATACATTCAAACTAACAAATCAAACTTTGCTTCTGACTAACCAATTTTAATTTGGTATTGCTCTACCATGTTATTTAACATATGAAGTTATCTTCTCAGATTCTCGTAGTCAGACCCAAACAGCATTTAAGCTGACAAATAAAACTTCACTTCCGACTAACCAATTTTAATTTGTTATTGCTGTACCATGTTATGTTTTAGTTAAGTTGTTTTGTTTTATGGCATATCAACCCTTTTTGGGTTAATAATGCCGGATCCGGTCATTTTGATTAAAGTTTTTATGCTTCCAGTTCTTAATATGTTCAAGTATTTATTCATGATGTTTGGTTGTTTTGTAGAAGAAAATGTATTTGGCTTTGCAGAACATGATTGAGTTTTGCAAAGGGAAGGGTAAAGAAAAACAACATCAATGTTTGGTGCAGTTTGGCTCAGGAAGGGGGTATCTTCAGACAGCCTAATCTGGTAGCACCAGATTGTGATGTTTCGGAGATTTTCCGATGACGATTGATAATTTAGATTATTGGACTATTGTTCTCATCTCACAACGTTTGGTTCTTCTTGGGATCATGAGAAAGGAAGTCGATAACATCTAATCGGATATGATGTTGAACATAGGACAGAAGCAATAACGGCTGAAACTCTAGGTTTGGGGGAAGCCACCAGACTGAGAAACCTATTTTTTAAAAATTCTATTTTTGCCAGAATGAGCGCGGCACAGATATTCAGCGCAGTTTTGTGATAATGCGTATATTCTTCAACTCGAGTGCGATCATAGTCACTAGAGAACAAATTCCAATACTCTTATAGAGAACAACTCGTGTTTTTGTGACTTCGCATCATCAACGTTCGGGCAGGTCTCGAAAGCGCCCGAGAGTTGGCAAAACTATTAACCGATCAGGTTGCAGCAGGCATTAGGCAATCAAGTTGCAAGCAAGCAGACGATAACTTTTGGAAGAAATTAATTTCTACAATCTGCAGCGCATTAAAAAAAAAATTAATTTCTACGATCTGTGTCAACGCGTTAAATTTCCCGAAGAACTCATTGAATTCTGTCAGCAACGGTCACTTCTAGCGAAAGACTAACCCTAACCCAGAAATTGTTAAAAAGAAAAAAAAAGTGATAAAAAATTAAAAAACAAACAAACAAGAAATCGGTTAAAAACAGTGGTTTTGTTGTGTTATATACAAAAAGAAAATAATTTAAAAAAAAAAATTTTTTGTGCACAAAAAAAACAACATTTTATTTAAAAATATTTGATTAACAATGGTTCCCTTTGACAAAAAAAATAAACATCTAATTAAAAACAGTTGTTTAGAATTAGTTTGTTCGTTCTTTATTTTTATATATGTATTTTACTTTGATTTTCTTCGTTTGAATATGTCGTCTGCCAGTCTTCAATTTATCGTTTGGCAGTTTTTGCCTCGTCAACTTTCGGGCACTTCCGAAACCTGCCCGAACGTTGACGACGCAAAGTTACGGAAACACGATGCGTTCTCTGTAAGAACACCCAAATTTCAATGTACGCAATTGCACTTTTAAGCGGTTCGGAACTACAGAAATAAGGCACACTCAGACGGCGATCGCATAAATAAAAAAAAAAAACGCCACGCTGGTCCTTCTCTTATTTTTGTTCAATTTATGCGACTGAAATTGGACTCTGAAAATACGATTTACTTTGGTTTAATTTACCGTTTTAGTCACGTAAGTTATTTAGAGCGAAACAGGGTTAGGGTTAGGTTTCAGCATTACTCATAAACAACTCATCTCATTTTTAAAACTTAAGTAAAAAAAAAAACAACAACAAAAACAACTTAGGGTTTTTAATGTTTGCTTTTGTTATGCCAAGTTTAACCGTAAAACACGTAAAACACCGAAATAAAAGTTAGGTCGGAAAAATATAATCGCCATCTAAACGAGTCGAGAAAGAGGCTAGCTATGGAAGAACGATAACTCAAGTTTATAAACATGTCTTTTTTTAACTAGAAAATTATGAAAGGAAGTTATCGTTCGTTCTTAGCTAGCATATTTCTTTTATAAAAAAGATGGCGACTATAGTTTTTCGCCCAATTTCTATTTCGGCGTTTCACGTCACCAAAGAAAATGAGATCGGAAAATCGTAAGCATGCTTATTAAATTACGTTCGGAAGTAATGTTAAATATTTGGTGAGTATAATTTTGTTAGATGAAGCTAACAGGCAATAAGGTTCAGCCGGGGTCAGCTTAGTGTACTCGAATGTCAGCTCGACCTCCTGTGTGCCAGAAGCGAACGTGACATCACATGGCCTAAAGAGAGAGGGAGGGAATGAAAGAGGAGTAGTGAGTCAGGTAGAAATTTCAAAGCGAACCGCGTGGGTAGAAAATGACTTGAAATCCACGATAGACTAAGGATCCAAGAGGCCCAAATATCTGTAGCTTCGAATGTCCCTATTCTGTAAGAGAAGGCAACATCTACATCCCAATAAAGGGGCCCCCTTCAAATTCGATGATTTTTTTTGTGTTGCTGTGAAACATTAATTTCAGGTGCCCCGGTCGCGGCAGGAGTGAATGACACAAGGTAGGATTCAATTTTGTTGCTATGATTTGTGATTGCATTGATTACAACCCATGTTGCAACAGCAAGCAATCTGGGGCAAAAAAATCTCGGAAGACGAGTAGTACACACGAATGTATTTATTATGCGCGCACGTGGCCAACGCTGAATATAACACCTTTTTTCTCACCGTAAAACTGTAAATACAGGAAATAAATCCGTCTTACAAACATGTTCTAAGAAACAAAACAAAGAAAATTGGAAAAAAAAGCGAACACTTAAAAAGGTTCGGAGAACTCTGCGTTGCTTACCTCTATTTTACCAAGCTACTTGTCCCAGAATGACCAACGTCTAACGCAAGCTCATCGGACGTCCGAATCCCATGCTGGCTGATTTGAAAAAGACCGCTTCTGAGCATGCAGGCGGTGTTGAGGCAAGACAGTTCCCCATGCGCATGTCTTTCTGAAGAAGACGGTGCTCAAGAGAAAATGTCCCCTTCCTGAATTTTGACCGGCTAACATAGAAAACGCTTGCATTCGCACATATATTTTATTTGGTAGAGACTTGTCAGACATCAGACCTCCCCTCGGAGGGGAGGTAAGATAACACTAAATGGTTACATTTGATGGTGACTATGTGACACTATGACTAAGACGAAGCTTTCATTTTTATCTTGTAAGATTTCTTATACAAAAGAGACATTTGCATCCATGGTTGACCTTATGAGGACAATCAGTTTAGAGATATTCTCGTGTTTATAATGGACAAACTGAAGATTAGAAAACTAATTTAAAAAAAAAAAAAAAAAAAAGAAAGAAAAAAAAGAAAAAAAAAAAAAAGAAAAAAAAAAGAAAAAAAAGAAAAAAAAAAGAAAGAAAAAAAAAAAAAAGAAAAAAAGAAAAAAAAGAAAAAAAAAGAAAAAAAAAGAAAAAGAAAAGAAAAGAAAGGAAAACAACCAATAGATGAAGCCTTTCGGTTTCCTTCCACAAAATCTTTGTTAAAAAAAATTAAAAAATAAAATAAATAAATAAATAAAAGGAATGAACTAGTTTTTGTCTTAGAGGAGGGGGGGAGTGCAAATATCATTGCACGAGGCAGAGCTGCCCTTTATCATCGTACTTTTAGCGATGCAGCTGTTTGGCGGGAGAGAAAGAAAGAAAGAAAAAAAGAGAAAGGAACATTTTTCTTTCTCTCAAAAGGTCGAAAACGATGCAAGTCCAATCCTTGAAACGCAAACATGCAAAACAGGAAGAGAGTAATTTCCGAAGAGAATCATCCAGGATTGGTTCCATGTAAACATTTTCAGGGCAGAAATAAATAAATTCAAATGAATAACCCCCCCATTTAAGCTGTCAATGTGAATAATGGGATGGACTTGGGAAATGATGACGGATATTATTTACAGTTGTCAGACAGGTAAAAAAATGAAATAAAAATGAAATTTATATATATATATATATATATATATATATATTAATTAGTTCGGCAGCAAGTCGTTTTTTATGCGAGCTTCATTAAAGACCACAGAGTTCTTTCTCTTCACAATCTTTTTTGTCAATTTCTTGACGCGGTGAGCGGTTCTTTGGTTGTTAACAGGTGAAGTATGGCACCTAGCGTGTGTATATATATATATATATATATATATATATATATAGTCTAAAGAAGCTTTGAGTCATTTTAAACAGAAAAAAAAAAGAAAAAAAGAAAAAAAAAGGAAAATACAGTTTAGATTCCCAGAGAAACTAACTAAATCCAAGATATTGCAGACTTAACATTCGTTGGAAAATTCATAAATAAATAAAAAATATATAATAATAAGTAAATAAAATAAAAAGGGGGGGATTAAGTATCTAACAGTGAAACAAAAACAGGAGACCTTAACTTAAGCATCTAATATTAACACGGGGATCATCAGCTGTTTACCATGTAACTGTTTCGGAGATTTAAAAACAGTATATATATATATATATATATATATATATATATATATATATCTCCTTTGGTAGATCCTTTCAATAGTCCAAATAAGGATCTTAGTTTCGGAGAAGAAATGGCTGATGAATTTGCCATATTTTGGATTTGTCTCCCAAGTACTTTCGGACCCATACTTGGAAGACAAATCCAAACTATGGCAAATTCATCAGCCAATTCCCCTCCGAAACTAAGATTCTGATTCGGACTATTGAAAGGATCTACCAAAGGATATCTAGACGGGTGTTGTCTCTTATATTCAACAATACTTGCCTGCAAGAGAAGATGCTGCCTAGATATACATATATATATATATATATATATATATATATATAAAAATAGTAACTGTGTGTGTATGTGTCCGCCTGATCTTTGTGTCTTATGTTCACCCAAACCGCTGGACAGAATTGCTTGAGAATTGGCACGTGGACTACTGACCTCTCAGTGAAGGTCATAGATTATATAAGAAATATATCATTTCAACGCTGGGGGTCCTCGGACGGCACAATCCCCCACTGAAAACTGTTTTCCCTTAGATTCAAATGAAATTTAAATCATAGGTAAATGACCAAAAATAATATCTATTCCCAAAATTTCACCAAATTTTGATTATATTAAGAGCCCCCCCCCCCGTCCCCACTGAAATTTAAACCATAGAAAATTCAAATAGGTCCAATTTCAATGAAATGTATACCTTATTTAATACATATTAAATAATATATATATATATATATATATATGTGAAGCGAGAGGACGAAGCCAGTTAGCATATATATATAAGTTAGGTATGTTTATATATTTGTATGTATCGGATTCACTCCTAAACTAATTAACTGATCATTATGAATTTTGAAACACAGTTGCTATATGTAAGTGGTTTAAATGTGGGTTATATTTAGTTTAGTTTCATACAAATGGTAAAAAAAGGGGGTGGAAGTCGTTTGTGAAATTTTAATGATTAGTATGCACTTATTAGTTAATAAATATTCCCAAAATTTCATTTTCTTTGGAGAATTGCAATAGGTTTTTAGGGGGCACAATAAGTGAACAACCTCCCATTTGAACATTCAAATATTTCAGATTTGCATTAAATTTGATCCATAGTCATTAGACACCAATTA
>OY744544.1:66290021-66300021 GCA_963556195.1 Sepiola atlantica
ATCTCTATCTATCTATCTATCTATCTATCTATATATCTCTATCTATCTATATATCTAAGCCTAAACTTTTTGGTCCTCCAAAATGCCCGGCGCACCTCAGATTATCTTGGTTGGGTAATATTAGTCAATACATCCGGGTCTGCTATTGCTGACCATCTTATAAATAGCGCCGAATGCGCATCGACGTACACTAGTGACTGGTTTTCTGTCATAAGTAGATCGCATTCTCTATTCCACCTCAAAGTCTTGGAAGCCATATATATCAAATCAATCAAACCCTCCCTTTGTAAACAAAGGGAGGGTTTGATTGATTTGATATATATGGCTTGTAAACAAAGGGAGTGGCTTTTAGGACTTAATGTGATCAACTTGTGACCCTCCTCCCCATATGTTTTTCTCCCAAACTTGTTACTAGTTTTCATTATAAATTTCTTTTAAGTTTTTAGTCGTATTTAATTACTTCCACGTTAATACTCTGATGAGTGTAGACGAAAGCCGGCTTAGTACATTCATTAATTTTTTTTTAATCGTTTCCTCTCGTTTTTATACTTGTTTAATTTCATTCTACCTTCCCAAAAATGTCCCAAACGTCCGTATTCCTTGCCGTTATATATATATATCTATCTATATCTATCTATATCTATCTATATCTATCTATATCTATATCTAAAGAGAGAGAGAATGGTAGTTTGCTTGAAGCATTGCTGGGAATTGTAATAAATGTATTAAGGCTGGCGGCAATGCAGAGTGCCGAATTGATGAGAAGCTGGAAAGAACAAAAATAATAAATCGAAGGAGGAGGGGGCTTACAATTTATTTTTCTTTACAATCTTACATAACAGCAAGTGTGGTGTCGGTTGTGTGTGCTTTATATGCACATGGGTCAATCCTCAGTGCGGGCGGCACTAGGAATTGCGAATTACTGAAGACTTCTACACAGTCATGGGTGACCAAACAAGAGCATGCTATCCCCGTGGATTAAATAAAGGGTTCCGTTCAGAATTCTGTGCAGATTCCAGAGTTCGATAAGATTGCTCTTGAAGAAGGTCGGAGGTTACATCGGCCGAAACGTTGTGAGAATAACACTCAAGATGAGAACAGTAGTCCGAATGATCCAAATTATACAGTATATAATCTTGTTTGATCAAACCCAACATATCAGATCAAAGCCAAACCCAACATATCAGATCAAACCCTAACCCTAAGCCTAACCCTAACCCAACATATCAGATCAAACCCTAACCCTAACCCAACATATCAGATCAAAGCCTAACCCAACATATCAGATCAAAGCCTAACCCAACATATCAGATCAAAGCCTAACCCAACATATCAGATCAAAGCCTAACCCAACATATCAGATCAAAGCCTAACCCAACATATCAGATCAAAGCCTAACCCAACATATCAGATCAAAGCCTAACCCAACATATCAGATCAAAGCCTAACCCAACATATCAGATCAAAGCCTAACCCAACATATCAGATCAAAGCCTAACCCAACATATCAGATCAAAGGGTTTGCTGAAAGCACTACATTTGCCCAGCATAGAGGTTATCCTCGGGACTAATCGGTTATGCTGGTGTGGTCATCTAGAGCAAGGGTTCTTTTTCCTCTGTTAAGTACTCCCAGCATAGAGGTTATCCTCGGGACTAGAGCAGGGGTTCTCAACTTTTTTCTCGTTAACTACCCCCTTAGTTATAAAACCATCTCCCCGAATCCCCAATAATGTGACAATGAACATAATGGTAATTTATTGACTAACTCATTCTACTACAATAATTCTGCAAAGGATATTATAAAATTATTCAAATTTTGATGACCTTATTCAGAAGAAACCTCAGTATTTCAAACATTTTACAATGATGCTACACAAGCAGGAGTGAAACAATATTTTCTGAAGTATCAATCATAAACTTCAGTGTGAGGGCTGTGCCTGTTTGTTATAAGCAAGTTCCTCAATTTGAGGAGCAGTTTTAGACAGACACACTCGTGGGTCATGCGCGACATTCAGTCATGATCGATGTTTAGTTTTCATATTCAACAATTTTTAACATTTTTTAGCCTTTGTAACATGTAGCATGTATTTATTGAATATATCATATCTTCGAAGACATTTCAGTGCTCCGTTACATATAGGGTTGAGTGCTCGGTAACACCCTGAAGAGTGCTTGTTCGAATCACTAACGTTTCTTTGGTCATTTAATTTTTTATTATTAATATATTTACTTTTTTTCTTTTTGAATTATTACTTATATATTGATATATATGTTCTTTCTAAACCAATAATGAAAGCAACTTTACGAAGGCGCAGGCACTGAATTTCATAATCCGCAACTATTGCTATTTAAAATATCTCTTTCATCAGCCATCTAAGTACGCCTAGAAATCTTGTGAACTCCTGGGGGTTCGCGAACCCCAGGTTGAGAACCTCTGCTCTAAGAGATGCACCATGAATTTAGAGAATACGTTAATTATTGGCCAAGATATGTTTTTTCTACCGTTCCCAAAGTGTCAAATTTATCACAAGGATCTATTACTTTTCCATCTTTTTCCGCGAGGCTTTCATACACTGATGAGAATTACTTTAATGGGTAATTCAACAAAAGAAAACTATTTAATGGGTAATTACACAAGAGGAATAACTATTTAATGGGTATTGATTTACTCCTCTCCAGGAGTTAGGCACAAGGCCAGTTTTTATCTTACTCCCACAAGTAAGATGTGACCCAAGGTCGGCTCGGGAAAGTTGGGTTTAAAAATTGCCTGGGCAGCCCCGTCGGCATTCCCCGGTAGGGGCGCCTCAGGCAGTAAGCAATAAACTTACTCCTCGCCAAAGAGAGGAGGCGAAGCCTGGGAGGGTGGACCTCCTAGAACTGCACAGGACAGACCCATAGACTGGTGTAAATCAAGCCCCGAAGGCCAAAACAATACCAGTCTATGGGGTGCAGTATCTATCGGAACAGATACTACACTAATTGCACAAGAGGAATAACTATTTAATGGGTAATTGCACAAAAGAAATAACTATTTAATGGGTAATTCCACAAGAGGAATAACTCCATTCAATATGTAATTCAATAAGAGGAATAACCTAGAAATCTTGTTGTGCACCGCTGGAGGTTCGCGAACCCCAGGTTGAGAACTCCTGATCTAGAGCATTCAGCCTCCTGGATCAACCATTGTAGACGCATGGCTGTCTTAAATGGCAGAAAGCAAGTGATTAGACAAGAGCGCACAGAGTGGAATGTGGAGAGAGTTGACCTGCTGAACCGTGAGGACTGGAGAGTGATCATGCGTAATATCAGAAAACGTCCGACCCCTGAACACGAGAAAAGAGACGGTAAATGAATAGAAGTCTGTAAATAATATTAAACGAATCTCTGTACCATTTTTTACCGTCGACCGCACTTAACGCGGACATGCATCACAGCCAGGTTAGTCATTTGCCTCGTGGCAACGGCGTCTCAGCATATACCCACCCTCGATCTTCCACAATGCTGCAGCATGGAGCGACTCAATTTGCATAACTTAGTCGACGGATCACTTTTCGACGGTAATAAAATATCGCATTGAAAGTATTGATTTTTATTGCTAGTTAAAGTTGCCTGCGCAAACAATGGGTGACCGGTGCGCAGCTCCTGTTCAAACAAGCGACTTTGTATGAACCATAGACCCCCTCACCCCCTTTTTCTTGGGAGTCGGAGAGTTGTTATTCATTATATGTCGTCTCTAGTTACATGCGGAAAGCACGGTTAGTTATAGGGAACAGCTGTTTAAGTTTTGATGGATGAGACATTCACCGCCCACGCACTCGGTGGAAAGCAATGCCATAGCGGTAAAATTATGGAATTTTACGCCCCCCCCTACCCGTCTCAGGTGATCGGAACGGCGACAGATAATTTGATGATTTCTAATTAAAAAAATAAATAAATAAATAAATAAATAAATAAATAAATAAATAAATGAGCCCCATTTAGAATTTAAAGTTGGATAAGTATACAAGTTGGGGAAAAAAAGTAGTTTAATAAAATGCAAAGGTTAAATTAACATTGAAAATATTAGAATCTATGAACGGACGCAACGGAGAGAGAGGGACGGGTGGATGGTTTACCGGCGATGTCGAAAGATTGGAATTAAACATCAGACAGCTTGGTTGGTAAAAGTTTTTTGAAGCAGGAGAGTAGAAAATGGGTTTACTTTCGGCAGCCTCGTGTGTCGTATAAACAAGTAATAAATGAATGGCCGTCGGCAAAATACAATAAAACTGATTTTAATTTTTAATTTAACGTAGAGTAGAAAGTGACTGGTGGGTTTACTTTCAGCAGCCTCGTAACTCTTGCGTCCCTAATTTTGTCCTTTAGTCCTCACATTCCATCAGCAATGTTTCTGGCAACGGGGAAAGAATTGCTGTTTTCTGGGTCGGAATCTATCCATCTAACACTCATCGTTGGCTAGTTTTTGACCTTGAAGTAGTATTTTTTATTTTTTTTAGCTACTTACATCAAGTGGCTTCATGCCTTGTCTGGAGCGATTTCCAGAAATTGACAAATCAGATCATAAAAGGAGAGGTTATCCCAAAAGACTGGGAACTTCGTACAATTGTGAACTGCTAAACAGGTAAAGAAGGAGCCCTTTGTCAAAGGAATTACAGAGGCTTAAGTTAACGGATCAGGTCCTAAAAGTTGTTGAAAGAATAATTGAGCAGCAAATAAGTCAGATAAGCATAGAGGGTTTTATTACCTGGGTAAAGTATCACTGGTGTTATGTTTATCCTGAGACAAATGCAAGAGAAGTATGTTGGTAAGAAGGGGAACCTGTATTCTGTTTTTGTCGATCTAGAGAAAGCTTTTGACAGAGTGTCAAGAGAGGTTGTCTGATGGGCTTTACGTAAACTAGGGGCAAACGAGTGGTTGGTGAAGGTTGTTACAGCAATGTACAGAAATGCTCAAAATCGTGTTAGAATTAACAGCACATTTAGTGATAGCTTTAATGTTGAAGTAGGAGTACGTCAGGGTTCTGTCCAGAGTTGTTGCTTTTCATTAGTGTTTTAGAAGCGTTGTCCAGAGAGTTCTGTATGGGTTGTTTAGAAGAGGTGCCATATACTGATGATTTAATACTTGCATGTGAAACAATGGAAGACTTACTTGTTAAGTTAAAGACTTGAAGGAATGCTATGGAACGTAAAGGTCTGAGAGTGAACGTTACCAAGACCAAAGTGATGATCAGTGGTTGGAGTGTTGGACAGACCCCAGAAAGAGAAAAGTTCCCCTTCTCAGTTTGTGAAAAGGGAGTTTAGTGCAACTCAATCTTTTGTAGTACCTGTAAGGTTAGGGTTAGGGTACACAAGTGCAATGGAATTACAGGTAGGTTGAGAGATGATAACCAGTTTGTGTGCAAGAAGTGGAAGACAATGGAGATGGATGAAAACTCAGATGTGGAGAAAGTAGATTTGAACGGTGAAGCTATTGAGATTGTTTAGAAGATTTTTGTTACCTTGGTGATACATTGGAGCACAGGGTGGAGCAGGTGCTAGTATAATTGTGAAGAAAGTATATTTGAACGGTTGTTCAGACGTTTTGTTACTTTGATGGCTGAAAGAATTAGGAATGGATGATGGAATTCTGCCATTACTAACCAGCAGTTAGACCCAGGGAAGAGTCCAGAAGGCATGCGTAAACAGTGTAATAACGGAAATGAAACCTAGCCAGTAAGTGTTGAGGACATGCGTTGCATGGAGAGAAATTATATGAGAATGGTACGATGGATGTGTAATGTGAGTTTTAAAGACAGGCTAGCTCTGATGAACTCAGAAGATTAAAATCTGGACAGTATAGGGGGAATGTGTGCAGAACAGGAGACTTTGTTGGTTTGGTCACATTGAAAGAATGAATGAGAGTTCTTGGGTTAGTAAATGTAGAACAGTTGAGGTAGAAGGGTCAGTTGGCAGGGGAAGGCCAAAGAAAACATGGGAGAAAGTCATAAGGATGGCTTTGAGAAAAAGGATAAATAAAGACCTGGCCAGAGATTGGTTAGTTTGGAAGTCAATATTTAAAAGCCGTCCAACACATGCCAGCATGTTAAATGGAATATAATGACACTTTTTTACGGCCGACCCAACAAGTGTTGATCAGTTTTTGGTTGAAAGTAGCCGGTGCAGTTAACATCGAAAACTAAGTTCAGTGTTCAAGTTTTTTGGGGCCCCTCACATCGCTTTGGCAAATACCTTGGGAACTTACCTGGCTCTCTCCAGTCAAGCATAATCCCCTAAATCTTAAGAAAATCCTCCTTAACTGAGGTAGGTTTTATGGGTTACTAGAAAAAAAAAATGTGACACTTGGGGGTGGGGGGGTCACCCATTGAAATCAACTTAGATTGTTTGAATAAAAAAGAAAAGTGAGTTTGCAAAGCCAGTTAAATTTTTTAAAAAATTCAAAATTAGTTTTTCTGTTTGCTATAACTCACTTTCTTTATCTCTCCGGCTATAGGTTAAATAGTATTAGTACTTGTGGCGATATTCCCTTTCGTTAATAATGGACTATTCCAATCTTCTGATTATTTGTTAAACAGATTTTGATCAAAGCGAGGAGGGGGGGTCAAATAACACGGAGTGAGAGAGGGTGAGAGTGATAGAACGAAACTTAGTATGAGATGGGTGACTTCAGATAATTGCAAATTACGGCTGATTAGAACTATTAAAATGGATTAAAAAATATATAACTCGATCCCCAAACCTAAGGAATATTTTAACATGTATTTTGTGTGATTAAATAATATAGGAAAAAAGCCTTAGGGAAACAAACGTTAACTCGGCTTTAGAAAAGTTATAGATGGTTATCGGCCATAAACAACTTTGTGACGTTCATTTATGACCACACCTCGTAATAAACCTAATCCTGTGTCAGAATCTTTTTACATAAGGGTGGCATGTAAATAACTTCTTTTGAAAAGGAAGGAACTCAAGAGTATAAAACACTTCTTTCCCCACCAGACAAGCTCGCACTTCTTTCCCCACCAGACAAGCTCGCACTTCTTTCCCCACCAGACAAGCTCGCACTTCTTTCCCCACCAGACAAGCTCGCACTTCTTTCCCCACCAGACAAGCTCGCACTTCTTTCCCCACCAGACAAGCTCGCACTTCTTTCCCCACCAGACAAGCTCGCACTTCTTTCCCCACCAGACAAGCTCGCACTTCTTTCCCCACCAGACAAGCTCGCACTTCTTTCCCCACCAGACAAGCTCGCACTTCTTTCCCCACCAGACAAGCTCGCACTTCTTTCCCCACCAGACAAGCTCGCACTTCTTTCCCCACCAGACAAGCTCGCACTTTATAACTAGCAAAATCAATCTCTCCGAAGTAAACGACAAAGAAACGCTTGTGCTGTACATAAAAGCCTGGACCATGAAAGTGAGACTGATTTGAACTGTCGACCTAAGGCGGGTTCGAACTGTCGACCTAAGGCGGGTTCGAACTGTCGACCTAAGGCGGGTTCGAACGGTCGACCTAAGGCGGGTTCGAACGGTCGACCTAAGGCGGGTTCGAACGGTCGACCTAAGGCGGGTTCGAACGGTCGACCTAAGGCGGGTTCGAACGGTCGACCTAAGGCGGGTTCGAACGGTCGACCTAAGGCGGGTTCGAACGGTCGACCTAAGGCGGGTTCGAACGGTCGACCTAAGGCGGGTTCGAACGGTCGACCTAAGGCGGGTTCGAACGGTCGACCTAAGGCGGGTTCGAACGGTCGACCTAAGGCGGGTTCGAACGGTCGACCTAAGGCAGGTTCGAACTGTCGACCTAAGGCGGGTTCGAACTGTCGACCTAAGGCGGGTTCGAACTGTCGACCTAAGGCGCGTTCGAACTGTCGACCTAAGGCGCGTTCGAACTGTCGACCTAAGGGTTACAAATGATTTGTCATTTATTGCTCCATATAAGGGCGATAGTTCGGCAGGAGAAAACCTGAGAACTTCTAGCATCCGGCGCATTTGATTGCGAGAGATTTAGGTGTTTTTTGTTTGAGGCAGTGTCACTGGGATACGTGCAGCTTTTAGTCGTTGGACAACTAAAACATTTAACTTGGGTACCATGAAGTGAAAATATAGAAATCAGAATACAGACAGTATTCTGTTAATACTTTTTTTACTATACACTTTTCCAGAGAACAACTTTTCAGCCAGCTTGCACTTCTCTTTAACTGAACAGCCTCGTCTCTAGTGACCGCAAGCAAATGAATATAGTATTTTTTTTTTACCCTAACCTGTTTGGAGTTATACTGAATCAGAATATGTAAGGTTTATATGAATCTTCACTTGTTTCTGAGTTTTAGCCAGATACAGACTAAAATATGCCTTTCTATATAATAGACTAGACCCTCTGGGCTGAGATAGTTTGTCCAATATATATATATATATATATCTATATATGAAGCAATAAAGATAAATATATCTTTATATTAGATCCTATCGTGATAAGTCAATGCTCGGTATACTAGATAGAGCAATTTTCTTATATATATATATATATATATTATAATATTATACAATTTGGATTTAACGGGTTTTCTAATTGAACAACGATCTTTGATTTGATTTGGGTTGCCCATATCAGGATTATGGAATTTTAAGTGAGTTTATTGAACTTTCTATATTATTTGATTTGATTTATTTATCGTTGTAATAATTAACATAAACATTGGATACTTTTCACTTCATCGATTATTGACACATTTCGCGACTGGATAACTTTGTCAGTTCCTTCAATTTCTCGTATTTGGACTGCTTTTTATAACCTGGATTAATCTTCAGTCAACCCCCTGGATGTCTTTCCTGATTATGTTTTTAAAATTGTATGACCTGGACGAATTGTATAGATTCAACAAAAAAGTATGTTTTTGGGTTGATATATTTGATGTCATGTATTTTTACGTATTTGTGTATATATTTTTATATTTTTTCAAAGTTTAATTTTATTACCAGTAGTGTTATAACTGCGGTAATGGTCCTCTGAATAGAAGAATTATCTTTGAAAACTCATGAGCTAAGGACTTTAAGATACTTTGCTTGAACTTTGAATTCTAATAATATTTGATTGACACCTTATTTTATTACTTCATTTTATATTATAATATTAATGCTCTATCCAGTATATTGAGCTCCAGTTTTTATCCGGATGTTTCACTAATTATAAGATATTAGTTGACGCTTAAATCTTTTGTTGGATTGCTTCATATATATATATATATATATGTATATATGGGCCCAAATTCTAGTATATATTATATATTAAATACGTGAATACGTAGTTGAAGAAAAATAAATTGTTTTGGTCTATTGAAAGAATTTCCACCGCTATTGATGTTTTAACATTCATTTATTTGTTATTATCGCTTATGTTTGAATTCATGTTTTGAAACATGACGTAAATCATAAATCTATGACGTCATGCCAAAGCTATAATTATTTTGTTAAGTTAATGTTTCAAGATCTATTTATAAGAAAATCTAAACAGCTCAGCTCAGTTCGTAGAACAACAGACTGAAGATCTCAAGGTTTCGGTTTCGATTTCCGGTCGTGGCGTCTGATTTATTTGTTGGGAATTTATTATTTAGTATTAATGCAATATTTTCCATTTCTAAAAGAAGTTAAGATATTTCGTTTAAAAAGAAATTGTGACTGACGGACAGACAGACACACAAAGTGCCCCTTATATTATGAGTGGTTGTAATTAAATTTTGCGGACGCTCTTAAGATGACCGAATGAAAACGTGGCGCTCTCAAGAGAAGACGACGTCGTCGAAAAACTTAGAAAAAGAACGCTACATCATCATTGGAATGAAAAGAACACTATAAACAAGACAAAATAACACCCGCTATTTATTTTTTTGTTTTGCTTGCCTTTCGGCTATAGTTTGACCACGTCCAGCCTAAAAGTCTACCTACGTAGACGCACCCACCTCCCACGCTGAAAATGTGTCGGCAGACAAAGCAGCTGTTGCGAAATGAGCC
>OY744544.1:66302521-66305021 GCA_963556195.1 Sepiola atlantica
GATATAGAGATAGATATAGATAGATAGAGAGATAGATATAGATAGATATAGAGATAGATAGATAGATATAGAGATAGATAGATAGATATAGAGAGAGATAGATATATAGAGAGATAGATAGATATATAGAGAGATAGATAGATATATATAGAGAGATAGATAGATATATATAGAGAGATAGATAGATATAGAGAGAGATAGATAGATATATAGAGAGAGGAGCTCCTATTGGATAAGAAAATAGAGATCTTGAGGTGGAAAGTAGGAAAACTTGGATGCAAACCATGACGAAGAAAGCGGCATTCACCCTAGGTGGGTTGAAGTTGCTTCCCCCAAAGGAGGAAGTTTCTAGGGAACATCAAATTCACAAGCGGTCCCCAGTCGCACGTATATCTTGTTTAGAGGAGATGACGACGTTCGGATTTTGCAGTTCTTGCAGGGAGGTGTCGAGGTCTTCCTACATACAGCACCCGGTATTCTCAAATGGTCACCCATCTGGTACTGACCAGGCTCAACGTTGCTTAACTTCAAGTTTGGAAGCAGAGCCAGAAAACTTCAGACCCTTGAGCAAGAAAAATAAGACGATAAAATGGATGATGATGATGACGATGATGATTTATGGATTTGTAGTGACGCCTCCACCCCCAAATCTCACTCACAGAATCGTTAATAAAATTCACACTCTTTTCTACAATCCAACCATATTTGCAGCATATAAACTTCAGACTATGTCTGCCTTGTTAAGATCCAGATGTACCAAAATTAGCAAAGAGAGGAGTAGTGGTGTTTCATTTTACTTCAGTCGAAGTTCTCAGAAATCAAGGGGACCCTTCCTATGGCTTACACTTCATCTCTATATGAGATACATAGTTATTCGAATATCCCATTTAAAGTTCTCCTTTACCTGTCAAACGTTGAGTTAGTAAAGAAGTTAACATTAATTTCCCTCTTCTCAATTGATCAGTTTATTATATTATAGTATATCTTTATTGTGGTCTCTTGATCTTACCGGATTCCAGGACAAGAATTCATCTAGTCTGGTGGAGTACTCAGCTAAGTACTGTTATTTGAGGTAACATTACTTGGAGAAGGTGCACCGTTCGTCGTTTGAGCCAGTGTATAGCCGTGTCGAGAGGATCTTATTTTGGCTTTGAATACTATGTTATTTTGAATATTTGGTCAGAGTTTACTTGTAGGGTGAAGTATCTTCATGTCAAGTTGCCCTGACAAACCCTTGTACAGAGAGACTGAAGATATTCGAGGATGGTATCTAGTAGGAAATTCCAAAAGGGGGCAGGGAGGAAATTCCAAAAGGGAGCAGGGAGGGAATTCCAAAAGGGAGCAGGGAGGGAATTCCAAAAGGGAGCAGGGAGGGGATTCCAAAAGGGAGCAGGGAGGGAATTCCAAAAGGGAGCAGGGAGGGAATTCCAAAAGGGAGCAGTACGAGTAAAAAAGCTATTAGAGTATAAAGCCTTCCGCTATCTGGGGATCTCTACAGTGAAGGGGTGGGATTTAGCTGATTGTTGGGTTGGTCGGGTGTATTTATGTCGAAGGGGGCACCAGAGCAGCAAGTCCGTCGGAGCACATTCCATTTAAGTACTTGTAAAACAAGCAATTTTCATCTGGTCCTGACAACATCTCAATCATAGTGCTTGAGCTGCAACTGGAACTAGCTCCTATCCTTACAAAACTGTTCAACTGTTGCGTAACTGAGAAATGCTGGGTCATCACCTTCGAAAGCTGTCCGTCTGCTCAGTATTTTCAAAAGTACTGGAGATCCGTGTTCTGCATCTCAATACAGATTAATCAGTCTTCTATGCGTCATGAGAAAGTTGTTTGAATCTGTGATTAATCAGAAAAAGAAGTTACTCGAACTTACACATCAGGTTCGAGAGTTCGAAAAGATGCAAGCGAAGGTGACATCGGTGAAAATGTGAAAATAACAACCATGGTGAAGATAGTAGTCCGAATAATCCAAATTATCACCCCCCCTCCCCTCCCCCCCCAAAAAGAAATTGTTTACATTTCTTTTTATAATTTAGAAATTAGGTACTCTATACTATCTAAAACGTATGTGTGTGCAGGACGGACAGACGGTCCGAGTCTCTCTAGAGATGAGGGAGATGTAAAAAAAAAATAAATAAATAAATAAAATGCGTATCTAGGCGATATGCTGAGTGCAGATGGTGGATGTGAACTCGGTATGACCACAATAGTGAAGGAAGCATCGGTGAAATTTCCGAAGTTGTTTCCTCTGTTAACATCATCTGTTGTTCCTCTCTACATCCGGGCTAAATTGTATAGCAGCGGTGTCAGGAACGTCATGATATATGGCCGTGAATGCTGACTTTTGTCCATCCCCACTCTCGCTCGTCTGCAGCCCAATGACAGATCCATTATCAGATGGATCTGCAATGTGAAATCTGACCAAACCCAACACATCAGATCAGATGCCCAGCATGGAGGTTATCCTAAGGATGAATTGATTACGCTGGTATGA
>OY744544.1:66310021-66325900 GCA_963556195.1 Sepiola atlantica
AATGCAGCAATATAAATACATTTCGGCCATCTTTTACTTTAGGGTGGCAAAGCAAGGGAGATAACTTATTTCTATTTTTAGATTTTTTGCTTGTTTCAACAATTGATTTTAACAAAGATTTTCGGTATTCCTACGTTTTTTTGTATTTTTTTTTTATTAACTAGACTTATTTAAAACATTTTTGCCAACAATTTGAACAAATATATTTTCAACAAATGATTTTTATGCACACAAAAAAAAAAAAAGATATTTTTTTATTTGTTTCGAAATGGAAATGAAAATGGGAAAGTGTTTCTGCCTATCATTCAATGTATTCAAGAACAATATTCAAGAACAATATTCTTTCGCTATGTCTTAACATATTTTATTTTTTTTTTTATTGTCTTTTTAAACTTTTGTTAAAATCAATTGTTGAAACAAAAAAAAAAAAAATAAATAAATAAAATTTTGATAAAGTATGTCCTTGTCATCCCGAAGTGAAAAAAAATGGACCTACATTTCGATTGCAATGAAACGGAAAATTCCTCTGTGCTCGCTCATCTTTTCGCTAATTGATTCAGGTCTCAATTTAAATAAAGTTAAGGAAATTCCCCATTTCAAATCAAGGGGATTGTGAATATAAAACATGGACAAACGAAACGGGGTTTCTTTCAACTAATCTTCACCTTAATGCATAATCATCAGAAAAGGAAAAGAATTATAGCTTTGTAAGTATTGTCAAATACCCAGGATTTAGGGGTTTATTCGAAAAAGTTACCACATATATATATATATGTGTGTGTGTGTGTTTATAAAGAATATATTTTTTAGGTGTATAATCTTTATAATATCCGAAATGTTTTCAATTGTAAGCTCAATGAAGTTGTGTTACAAGACTCAGAGCATATATCTCTTATTTTTGCATTCCAATAACCATTGGGAAATCAATTAAAAACCGTAATTTTAATTTTTTTAAATTTTTTTTATTTTTAACATAGTGTCCACCCAAAAATGTCATCCATGGTAGCGTTAATAACATTCAAAGTTCTTTCTGGAATCCAACCATATTTGGTACAAATAAACTTCAGTTTATATCTGACCTGTCCACCAAGTTTCAGTTATAATGTCCAACAGTCTTTTTTATCACTCTTAAGTAATCAACAGCGGCCCTTCCCACCGATCGTTACCAATCCTCTCATAGTATTGTTCACCATCCAACTGACATTCTTCCCTTTTACCCTTATCCTCAAGTGGCTTTTGTTCTAGGTAAAAAAGTTATGATAGAGAAGAGGGGATTAGTTGCGGATACTTGCCGAGAGATCAGAAGGGCACGTCAGCAGCTCCGAACTGGCAAACAAGATGCGAACTGGGGATCAATTCAGTGTTCTCAAACTCAACTGATACACGTGTACACGCGAATGGACGACGACAATGCACATCTACTGCAACCATTTTCTACATGTGCATGTGCAGAGTGAACTTCTAAAACCGTCACCCATAGCATCATTAATAAAATTCATTCATGTGGGCAAAACCGACACACATATCTGAGGCAATGGCTGAATCCTTAGAAAATGACCTCCAGTCTGTAGTGGATTGGGGTAAAAAATGGATGGTAACTTTTAATGCCGCAAAGACAAAGCTACTTTCCTTCAATAACTACAAGAAGCCTCTTCAACCATCGATTGTCATAACAAATAGCACCCTGCCTGAAAGTTCATCATTCAAACTCCTCAGCCTAACTTTCACAGATAACATGAATTGGAATAAATACATCGAAAACATTGACAGGACTGCTGCAAAGAAGGTGGGCTCCCTCTAACGTGCCAGTAAACTTCTCACACCTGACATTATCCTATATATCTACAAAGCCACCATTCGCCCATGCATGGAGTATTGTTGCCACATCTGGGCTGGTGCATCATCCATTAGTCTCTCCCTATTAGACAAGGTCCAAAAAAGAGTCGCCAACTTAATAGGCCCCTCACTATCCACCAAGCTCCAGCCCCTGTCTCATTGCCGCAATGTTGCTTCCTTGTGCCTGTTTAACAAGTACTTCAATGGATTGTTGCTCTGATTAACTTGCTGCTCTGGTACTCCCACGACGGAAATTCACTAAACGAACCCGACAATCTGCCAAATCCCATCCATTCACTGTGGAGGTCCCCAGATGCCGAAGAGCTTTCTACTCCAAAAGCTTCTTTCCTCGTGCTGATGGACTCTGGAACTCCCTCCCTACTCCCTGCTTTCCTGACGTTACTGACATGCAGAAATTTAAAACTAATGTAAACAGACATCTCGCTGCGCAGCTCCTAATTTAGGTTGAACCCCCCCTCCCCAAAACCTTCACCCTTTTTACTCAGTAGCCCCTTACGTCTACAGTTTTGGATGAACTATGATAATAATAAAAAAAATCTATGCATGGCTTGTCCACCGAGTTTCAATCATGAATATCCAACAGTCATTGGAAATTTTAAATCTTTTTTATCACCTTTCAGTCATATGGAGAAACTTTGGTGACCGTCTCACCAGTATATGTGATCCAGAGTTGGTTTTATATTCACCAGATCTTAATCCGCAGATTCAACCATAATTGGTACAAATAAATTTCAGTGTCTGCCCGACTTGCCCACCAAGTTTCAGTTATGAATGCCCAACAGTCTTTGTTTTAACGCTGTTTAATGATAAGCACATTTGAGTAAGGTGTGAAAAAAATTGTCAATATCAATTTATACCTACGAACATCGGTAAAATAAAAAAAACTATTGAATTGGAAAGGTGAGAAGTTATGTGTGAGTGAAACCAACAACAATCCGTGAGTCACAAATTGTAACACGTATTGCAGAATTGTAACAAAAAACAGCGATAATGTTCCCATAAGACGGATTGTTCCTTAAAAGTTATTCCATGAGAATTAAGAGGTCAACAAGTCAACGGATCCCATGGATCCAAGAGGGGGGGGGGGTAGTAGGTAGTGGAGGCACATAAATAAGCAAAAGGTTCTAAATAATTCTAGAAGGCCTGATTGGTTTCCTTTGAACGTTTGAATAGACATTATATATATATATATATATATCATATATACGACTTATACGATAAATCATAGTTAGATTTTGGAAGAGTGGCCGTAAAAATAAAAAATAGCTGTTCTGATACTACACTTCACCTTTTCAGTCAGTGACGAAGAAATCCTTCGAGACTGAGGCAATTTTTATTTTTTTCCCGCTGCAGTGTACTCCTTCTTGGGGAGCTGGATTTCTACTACATTAAAAACCGACCTTGTGTCTGCGCTCGTGGGGAGGCAAGTAAATAGGCACACCAACA
Source organism: Sepiola atlantica (assembly GCA_963556195.1). Classification (NCBI taxonomy): domain Eukaryota; kingdom Metazoa; phylum Mollusca; class Cephalopoda; order Sepiida; family Sepiolidae; genus Sepiola; species Sepiola atlantica. Next base: position 66,313,325 of record OY744544.1, read on the forward strand.
TCAGAAACCACATCAACGACGTAGAAACCGTTCTCCTGACAAACTCCCCGGATATCCTAGCACCAAGTGAAACAAAACTTTAATCCTCAATCTCCTCTCACCACTTTGACGTGACTGATTACCTCCCACTCTACCGTAAAGACTGACAAACATATGCACGGGCTAGGAGTTTATGTTTAACACCCTCCCCTTGACTAGAGAACATAGGCTAGAATCAGATGACCAAACCTACATGTGCTTTAGATTGACCCTGCAGCACAGTGTTAGTTACTTATATTTTTTATACCGTTCTCCTTCGACCCAGGACTGTACCCTGCTTAACTTTATCTCTGAAAGCATAGATACAGCACTTTCACTTGACTCGAATGCTCAAATTCATGTATTTGGGGATTTTAATGCACACCACTGTGACTGGCTGGGGTTCTCCAGTTTTACTGACGCAGCTGGTAATTCTACGTTTAATTTCTCCTTAGCTCTCTCCCTCTCACAGACTGTTACTTTCCCGATCCGCCTCCCTAATCGTGTGGACCAGCAAGACTCACTCCTCAACCTGTTCTTGACCGCACTGCCCGAGGCTTGTGTGACGAATGCCTATAGCCTGCTCGGAAACGCCGATCACATTGTGGTAATGATTTATATCACCCTAAAAACTCATCCCAAAGCTGATGAGCCGTTGCTCAAAACGACGATATACGATGTAGGCTGATTTTGAATCCATCAGAGATCACATCAGCGACGCCCCATGGAGTGAAACCTTCTCACTCCCTGCTGATCAGTGCACAAATGAGTTAGTGCATTGAAGCATATGTCTCCATGCGAAAATTCTTCAGCAAACCCCACTTTCCACAATGGTTCACCTCGGAATGTGCAGCTGCTATTGCTAAGAGGCAGCAAGCATTCCGACAATTCGGACGCCTTAAGTCAACTGCGAATGGACAGAAATTTATAGAGTCAAGAAATAATTGTAAAGTGGTGATAGGTGAAGCAAAGAGAAGGTATACAGAGATAACCAGAAAATGTATTCAGTCACAGAAACTAGGTACTCACGATTTCTGGAAAGTCTACAACAGTGTGGTGAACAATGGATAATCAACCATTTCCCTTGCTGTCAAACCATAATGATGTCGTTTGCACGGCAATTGATCAGGCTTAACTACTTGCCCAGCGTTTCACCTTAAACTCCACTTTGGACTCAACAAACCACCCCCTCCCTAAATTCCCATTGCAGACCGAAGCCACACTTGAAAACCTGATCATCACTCCATCTCAGGGACATCATAAAAAACCCTTGACACCTCCAAAGCGTGTGGGCCTGATCTTTACAAAGCCACCATCCGCCCATGCATGGAGTATTGTTGCCACATCTGGGCTGGTGCATCATCCACTAGTCTCTCCTTCCTGTCCCATCGCCGCAATGTTGCATCCTTGTGCTTGTTTTACAAGTACTTCAATGGACTGTGCTCCGATGAACTTGCTGCCCTAGTGCCCACATGACGCAAATTCCCTAGACGAACCCGACAATCCGCTAAATCCCATCCATACACTGCGGAGGTCCCCAGATGACAGAGAGCCTTCTACTCCAATATCTTCTTTCCTCATGCTGCCAGCCTCTGGAACTCCCTCCCTGCTTCCCGTTTCCCGGACTCTACTGACATGCAGAAATTTAAAACTAATGTAAACAGACATCTCGCTGCACAGCTCACAACTTTGGATGACCCCCAAAATGTACTCCCTAATTCTCAGTAGCCTCTTACGTTTACAGGGGCGGCCTGCCTTGTTTGGGGTGAACTATGATAAAAACAATAAAAAAAAACACCTTAAAAATTTGCTGACTATAAACTCCTGATTCAATTCTTTCTTTTTAATTGAAGGGAATTTCACTGTATTTACCCATTTTCACACTCTAAACCAACTCGTTTGTGATATCTCGTACAAGTGATTTTGTTTTTAATTTCACAAGTAATTTTCTCAAAACGAGATCTGTCTTTAAAAACAAACTCATACATATATCAACAACACCCACAATACAGACGCGAGCAATGAAAGTGAAGGTTATGTAATTTTATCTGATACTAAATTTGTGATTATTGGATCTGAGTCTAGAAGCTAATTTTGTTTCACCGATATACTTTTATTTTTTACACTTTAATTCACCCCAACAAGACATCTTGCTACTAAAACGTAAGGGACTACCGGATTAGGGGGCCAGATTCATACAAGGCATCCTAATTGGGGAGTTGTGAAGCAAGTTCAAATTACATTTAAATTGTTATTTAAAAAGTCTAAACGTTTGAACAATTGCATGTTCTTATTACCATCAAACACAAATGATTTTTTTTTCACTTCATAGGTAATCTTCTCAAAACGAGAATGTAGTCTGTAAAAACAAACTTATCCATATATTAACAACACCCACGTCAGAGTTTAGACCTGATTTATGTGTGTTTAGTTTTAATATTGATTTTCATTCTTTTTGTTTGCGTGCATATGTAGACGAGAGTTTAATGTCTGTTAGTATTCATTTGATATTATTTAATGTATGTTCTGTTCGATTAAAACGTTTAGCTCTTTGGGAGTAGGGTGATTTTTGGTCTGATACTTAGTTTGTGATTATCGAATCCAAGTCTAGAAGCTAATTTTGTTTCACCGATATACACTTTTAAAAAGAACTTTAATTCACCCCAAACAAGACATTGCCACTGAGACATAAGGGGCTACTTTGATTAGGGTCCAGATTTAAAGGGGGCATCCTAAGTGGAGAATTGTGAAGCAAGATGTTTGTTCACATTACATTTAAATTTGTATGTGTTGGTACTGTCAGGAAAACAGGAAGCAGGAAGAGAATTCCAAAGGCAAGCGGTCAGAGGAAAAAAGCTACAAAAGTAGGAAGTTTTCTGGCATCTGGGAAACTCTACAGTGATGGGGTGCGATTTTGCTGCTAGTCAGGTTTATCAAAGGTATTTACGTTGAAGGGAGGGGATGTCAAGTGCCGTAAGTTCGACGGAGCACATTCTGTAGCAGTATTTTTTTTTTTTATGGAAATCGCTCCAGACAAGGCATGAAGCCACTTGATGTAAGGAGCTAAAAGAAAAATACTACTTCAAGATCAAAAACTAGCCAACAATAAATGTTAGATAGATAGATTCGGACCCAGAAAACGACAATTATTCCCCACTTTGTCAGAAACATCGCTCATGGAATGTTAGGACTAAAGGACAAAATAAGGGAAGCGCGAGTTACGAAGCTGCTGAAAGTAAACGCAAGGTCCACTTTCTACTCTCCTACGCAGAGATGTAACATTGCGGCGATGGAACCTATTAGGTTGGACATTCTTTTTTGCACCCTGTCCAAGATGGGGGGGGGGAAGAGGGGAGATCACTGGTTGGTGCAGCAGCTCAGGTGTGGCAACAATACTCCATAAATCGACAAATGGTAGTTTTGTAGATATAGGATACTGGCAGGTGTGAGAAGTTTTTCTAGCCCGGTAGAGGGAGCCTACCTTCTTTGTAAGAGACTTGGCACTTCCTTAAAGTCCAACCCTTCCTCCCCGTGGTAGGGGAGTTGGCAACGTGGTAGTGTCAGCGCTACCTGGCTAACTCTCTCCCTGCTCCCTGTTTCCCCGACTCTACCGACATGCAGAAATGTAAGTGTAATACAAACAAACATCTCGCTGTACAACTCTCCACTTCGGATGCTCACTTTAATTTCTGGCCCCTAATCCACAGTAGCCCCTTACCTTTCGGTGGTAATGTGCCCCCTTGTCTGTGGTGAATTCAAGTTAAAAAAAAAAAATAAGTTGAAACAAAGGAAAATCAATAACCTCAATCTCAACAGCCCCCTCCCCCTTAAGTTCAACCCTTCCTCACCGTGGTAAGAGGGGGTCACAACATGGTAGCGTCAGGGCTACCCGGCTAACAGGGCTCTGGTGAAAATCCAGGAGGAACCGGCATCAGGATCCGTCGTCCTCTGGTCATCTCTACCTGCACGTGGCAAGCAAAGACGTGTCGGGTGCGGAACAGCACATCTATGGAATGAAAGCGGCAATGTTGCTTCTGCGTCATCCCTTTTGTGTGTTCTGGGACAAACCTTCCCCGACTTCGCATGCAATCGCTGAGCCTTGCTGCTCTCATTGTCAGGGGTGGAACTTGCAATTCTGAAGTTAAGGAATAGATGCAACCAACGGTATAGAATCATGTTGCCCCACTCAACGACCATCAACCCCAACGTTGTGTGCCCGTGGCCTTTTTCTTGTCTTCATCGTCTAACCGAGTCGTCTATCCACTGACGAATCGTCGAGGGCACAGCACTGGTCCACAAGTTAAATAAAAAAAACACAACTCTCGAGAAAGAACACAAACACATATACGTTGTGTATAATTTAGTTTGAACTATGAGTGCGTGTGACACCGTCGCAGACTGTCGAGACCCCCATTGTCGTTGCTCAAGTCGTCAGCTCATCTCATCATTTTCCGGTCCGATCCGCTCTCTGTGGAGGTTCGATCCCTAACTGCTCGGCTTCTCTCCGAAACCCAAACTTGTTAACTTTTTGCCATAAACCTTACTGTCGTCAAACTGTCGTAAAACTGTTGTAAAACTAACTTACCTTACTGTCGTAAAACGTTGTCACTCCTAAATGTCGTGTCCGGTATTCTTTTCTGAGTCACCTGTCCTGAACAATGGAAACTGACCACTCCCGCATTTTCTTTTGTCTCTGTCGATGAGTCACTTCCTATCCTCGCGGCCTTCATTGTATCACAACGGGAAGGACTTCATGCAGACCAGAAAACCCTGAGGCACGATCTTCATGAGCTCGATTCAGAAGTCCAACTCGCTTAATTGCAGCAGACTTGGCAGTATCTTCCATGTATTTATTCCAATTCATGTTGCCTCTTGTATCATTCAGATCTGATCTACTTTGAGGTATGACCTCAGTTTCCTGTACGCTGACATATTTAATTCTAAATAACACTTGTTTCCGACCAATCTTCGCTCTCCATCCTATCTTTTTCGTTTTTATCTCTGGCTTTTCTTCGTTTGGCCTTTCCTTCTTTATCCCGCCCCTTCTTCCTTCCTTACCTTCCCATGTCTATTGTTGATATTTTTTTTAATATTTTGTAATTAAAATTCCATGCTGCGAGATCTTTCGATATATAAATCTAATCATCATCATATTCAGTTTAACGGCCGTTTTACATGCTGGCATGTGTTGGACGGCTTTAAAAAACTGACTTCCAACCGTATCTATCTCTAGCCAGGTCTTTATTTATCCCTCTTTCTTTTAAGTCCATCCTTATCACTTCTTCCCATGTTTTATTTGGACTTTTCTTAAGAGCTCAACCTGCTACCTCAACTGTTCTACATTTACTAATCCAAGAACTGTCATCCAATTATTCAACGGCGCCATAACACTAAAGTCATCTGTTCTCCACACATCTCGCTATACTGTCCTGATTTAACTTTCCTCTGAGGTCATCAGATTTAAGCCTGTCTTTAAGACTCACATTACACATCCATCGTATTATTCTCATATCATTTCTCTCCATGCATTGGAGAGGTCTAAAAGATTAAAAGTTTTGGAAGCAATTAGCATCCAATTATTTTATAAATAAAGATTAAAACATTACTTTGACAACAATTAGAGTTTAATAACAATCTGGTTAAAATTAAAAAAAAAAAAAAAGCGATAAAAATGGTTTTATGTTTTTGTTTTTAAAAATATTAAATGATGAACCATTTTGAGTTCAAATCTATTTAGTATTATGTATGAAATCTGAAGAAAAAATGTTTGAAATGCGTTAATATGTTAGAATAATCAAGATTTTAACAAAAAGGAACCGGAAGTAGTGCATTTTAAATTAGTAAATATGCTAGCATAATCGTGATTTTTACAAGATGGCGTCATACTGCTCATGGAGCAATGATTGTTTTTTTGTATCGCTCAAGACGAAAAAAAATGTTAAAATATATATTTTTTTCTATTACTATTTAATACTAAATTGAGTTTAACTCCAAAACGTTCAGCATGTCATAATCTTAAAAAAAAAAAAGAAAAAAAAAGACATATATATGTATACGTATATATTTTCCTTACTCATGCTATGAATAGAAGGATAGATAACTTTACTTACATGGTTCGGACTTTTCACATTCTATGTTCATGCTTTTTTCATAACCTTTACTAACATTTTTTCAACTCAAGCTTTGTCAAAACGCCCATGAAGCAGGCCGGAGAGTAAAGCATGAGAAAGTTTTAAGAACATAAATACCACCAAAATATTTACAAGTATTCTGGAGGTGTCCGACAGATAACAACTGACCGGAAGAATAGCATCCAGCTGTTTATGTAGACACGTACAGGAACATTTACGGACGCACTGGCTTGGTTAACAAACAATACACAACTGGAGACCACATTCCGTAGGCGAAATCTTGTTTTTGTATCGCTTACTACCCCAAAAAAGTGATAAAAATGTTTTTCCCCACTTACATAATACTGAATTGATTTTAACTCAAAAACGTTCATGTCACAAATTTTTTTTTGCCTATACATTATTTTTATTCGAATTTTCAAAAAATGGATAACCGGTTATTGTTGGAAGAGAAACAATCCCCCATTTGTTTTTTGTTTTCTTGTCTATACATAACTTACAAGTTATTTAAAAAAATTTTTTACATTTTATTAACTGTTAATCTAATATTTATTGAAATAAAAAAAATATATACAAACTAAAATTTTATTTTTTGCGTATACCTTTAAAAAATGTCAAATTTAAAAAAAATTAAAAATTCTTAAAAAAAAATTTATGAAATTCTTAAAAAAAAGTTAATGAAATTTAAAAAAAAATTTATGAAATTTAAAAAAAAATTTATGAAATTTAAAAAAAATGTGAAATTTAAAAAAAATGTGAAATTAAAAAAAAATGTGAAATTAAAAAAAATGTGAAATTAAAAAAAATGTGAAATTAAAAAAAATGTGAAATTAAAAAAAAAAAAAAATTAAAATGGCATTTATAAATCCAGAACAACGCCGGATAGTAAATAAAAAAAAGTGTATAAGTCACGTAAAGGCGAGATACAGACATCAGTGAACTAATCATGCTGGGTTATTGTCGGAAGAGAAACCTTTCTACACGATCCCCATTTGTTTTTTTAGCCGTCCATTGAAAAGCCATGGTATTTGTTTTGCATTGTTTCACACACAAAAGAATGTCCGCTTGACGTGTGAAATACATACAAGAATTTCTATCTTACTCAATAATGTCGCATGTCCAGTTGTCTTGAGAGGAAAAAATGAAATCACAAAGAAAGATTGTCATAATAGTCACATCTATTTATAGCTTTTTTCCGTTTTTTAGTCATCTACAAAAAAAAAAAAAAAAAATGAAGTGGCATGCACCCTGGGCAGGTTGAGCCGGCATTCTCTGAATGAGGAAGTTTCTAGGGAATATCAAATTCACAAGCAGTCCCTAGTCGCATGTATATCTCGGCTAGGAGAGATGACGACGTTAGATCTTTGCAGTTCTTGCAAGGAGGTGTCGACATTCTCTCACATACTGCACCTGGTATTCCCAAATGGTCACCCACCTGGTACTGACCAGACTCAACGGCGCTTAACTTCTTTTTTTTAGTTTTCTTAATGGTCATCAAGGTTGAGAGGCAATTCGAAGAGAAGTGTTAAAAAGATTGTCAGTCGAACGATGAACGCCACCACGAAAGGATTGGAAACAAATGGGTGAAATCGGCAGAAGGTTACTTAAGAGGAATTGTTTATCCAAGAGGACGGCTCAACAAGTATTTGTTTACATGAAATTTGAAGACGACCATGTTGTAGTCGGTTGGGAAGCAGACTCGTGGTTTGAGTTCCACAGATGGGATGTTCTAGGAAAGAAACTTTGTTCATGGAAGTTTCTTTTGGTTTTTGGTAAAAAGAGAGAAAGAGGAAAGTTGGTTGTTGTGGTTGTAGCTAGATGAGTTCTTGCTGTGAATGTTTTACAGGGGGACCATATTTAAAAAGAAACTAAATTCTTAATTATCTTTCCCTGTATCCAGAGGCCAACTAGCAGATTTTATTTCTTAGATGAACATTCTACCCGCTAAGCTAAATTACTATTGAATTTGCTCTAATCCCCTCCCCTAGCTAAATTTTTTTATTTAAATTTCTCTTTCAAAGTTTGTGTTCTATCCACCATATTTCCCACCATAAAATGAGAAGGGAAGTTTCTTAAAAAATTTTTTTTTAAAGAAACAAGACAACTTATACTAAGTACATACTTAATAAGTGAATTTTATTCTTTGTTTTTTTTTTTTTTTACCACAAAACCATTTTAATTCTTATCAAGATGTCTTGCTGCATATAAAAGACAGGAAGAGAGAATTTTTTTATAGTTTTCTTAATGGTCATCAAGGTCGAGAGGCCACTCGAGGATAAGTGTTAAAAAGATTGTCAGTCAGACGATGAACGCGACCACGAAAGGATTGGAAACAAATGGGTGGAATCGACAGAAGGTTACTTAAGAGGAATTGTTTATCCAAGAGGATGGCTCAACAAGTATTTGATCACATTAGACTTGAAGACGACCATGTTGTAGTCGGTTGGGAAGCAGACACGTGGCATCTTGTTCCATAGATGGGATGTAAACTTTGTTCATGACTTTCTTTACTATATCGCTATTTTTATGGAAGGCGCCCGACTGAGCTCCAATCTCTAATTCCTCCGTGTCAAACATTCACAGCAAGAACTCGTCTAGCTATCATCACTACTACGAAGAACTTTGCTTTCTTCCTTTGTGTACCCAAAATGTAACAGAATTTCCATGAACAGAGTTTCTCGCCAAGAACTTCTCACCTGTGGAGCACGTTACCACAGGACTGCTTCCCTGCAAACTGCAACATTGTTATCTACAAGTGCCATGTCAACAAGTCAACAAATACGTGCCAAGCTGTCCTCTTAAGTAATCAAATTTTGTTTATTCCAGTCATAATTTTCAATCATCTCATAATATTCTTCATCTAACTGACAATCTCGTTAAGCCTAGTAGGTCGGCGTTAGGATGAGTAATATGGGCTAAATTTACTATAGTTTTATGCAAAGAGGGGGGTAGAAACCCTTCACAAAAATTCAAATACCTTAGATTAAAAAAAAGAAATATGCCCATTAAGAGTATTTTAAAGAGTTTTTAGGGGGGGGGGGGCATAATATAGGCACAAACTCCCCATTTGAAAATTAAAATATTTCAGATTTGCATTAAATTTGATCCATAGTCATTAGACACCAATTAAGACAGAATCCCTGAATTTCAATTTCTTCGTAAGACCCCTTAAGATTAAGACTTCAATTTTAAACATTTCCAAAAATCAAAATCATGTAATGTTTTTGATCAAAAATAGAATAAGGATTCTAGACATAAGGTTTAATGGAATTATATCTTGATTTTAATCTTCGTAAGGGGACATAAAAGTGGTGCAGAACTATTCTATTCAGGGAATTAATTGTACCCATCCTGGGACGGGTATTCATCTAGTTTAATATAAAAACTAAAAAAAACTTATACTCTCTCTCTCTCTCCCTGTGGTCAGAAACAGTTGGTGCATCCAATCTTTGCTTTTTATAAGGTCAGGTGTAGAGAGGGGAAAATAAAATTTTGACTCCAGCATATACATTTAACTTTATAGAATTTGATATATATATATATATATATATATATATGATAAAGAATGGAAATAATATTCTAACGTAATGGAAAATGAAAAAAAGAAAGAAAACCAAAGCTATTTATGTATTCACAAACGTTTCGTCTTTATTTCAAGACTTCCTCGGGATGATTGGTTTGAAGAAATAACATACAAGTACAAATATTTGAAAATGTTTGGTCCGTTTCTTATGTGAAACGAATGATTTTTTTTATTGGAACAAAACGGCCATTAGAAAAACGGCTATGTTTTGTTTCAAAAAGAACAAAACCATTCTTTTCAAGTCATAGTCGCATCACATTTTCTGAATTCTAATGACTATATTTTCGTTTGAAAAAAAAAAGAAAAAGACAATTCTATTTCATAAAGGCAGTACACATTAAATTCTTACGGCTATATTTCGTTCCGAAAAGAACAAAAACTATCTTTTTCACATCACAAACGGACCAAACATTTTCAAACATTTATAATTGTATTTTCTTTCTTCCAATCAATCATACCGAGAAAGTCTTGAAATAAAGACGAAACGTTGATAGAACACATAAATAATATTTTTGGTCTTCTTTTTTTCATTATACATATATATATAGTCTCGGAAGTTTCTCAACCATTAAAACTATATATAAAAAAAAAACAAAAAAAAAAAACTTATAGTCTCAAGTCTTCCAGTGGAAAATCACTCATGTAAGTAAATTTATTTTTTACAGTTATTATATTAGTTAGTTTCTAACACTATTTTAAGGGATCAGTTGTTTACCATGAAAAACTGTTTCGGGAATTTAAAAACAATATATATATATATATATATATATATATATATATATATCAATGTCTGTGCATGTGTAATGTCTGTGATGTAAAACGTTAGAGAATCTACATAAAATCATGGAAATGTTCCCGAATGTCTAAGTGCACCCGTAAGGATGCTAAGAGGACATAACACCCTTAAAATCTTCAAAAATACCCCATCTTTATATAATTTAAATCATATGTATAAAATGTTCTGAGGAAGACAATGGAAGAAGTCTCGAATCTCTTAAGTGCTCTCCTAACCTAAGGAAGCTAGAGAGGTCGAACCTCCTTTAAAACTTCAGATATATCCTACTTTGATGAAATTTATATCATATGTATTAAATTCTCCGAGGGAAGACAATGGAAGTGGTCGCAAATTACCCCCTTAAAACTTCAAATACATATATTCGATTCTAATAAAATTTAAACCATCTGTATGAGACACTAATTCAGAGTTTTCAAACATTTCAGCTTCTGATTAGATTAAGGGGAGAAACGGAAGGAGGGTGGGGCGAAACGGAAGGAGGGTGGGGCGAAACAGAAGGAGGGTGGGGCGAAACAGAAGGAGGGTGGGGCGAAACAGAAGGAGGATGGGGCGAAACAGGAGAGTGGGGCGAAACGGAAGGAGAGTGGGGCGAAACGGAAGGAGAGTGGGGCGAAACGGAAGGAGAGTGGGGCGAAACGGAAGGAGAGTGGGGCGAAACGGAAGGAGAGTGGGGCGAAACGGAAGGAGAGTGGGGCGAAACGGAAGGAGAGTGGGGCGAAATGGAAGGAGAGAGTGGGGGCGAAACGGAAGGAGGGGGGCGGGGCGAAACGGAAGGAGGGAGCGAAACGGAAGGAGGGAGCGAAACGGAAGGAGGGAGCGAAACGGAAGGAGGGAGCGAAACGGAAGGAGGGAGCGAAACGGAAGGAGGGAGCGAAACGGAAGGAGGGAGCGAAACGGAAGGAGGGAGCGAAACGGAAGGAGGGAGCGGGCGAAACGGAAGGAGGGGGTGGGCGAAACGGAAGGAGGGGGGGGGCGATAAAAACAAAAAAAGTAACATGGGGTTACGAGCAGAGTGAAAAAGTACATAGTCGTAATCCTCATGCAATCCCGAGCAACTTCAGATCTTCCGACTAGTATTGTATAAGGTACATTGGCACCGATATATCAGACAAACTTTCTAAGGTTCTTGACCTAATGCTGCCTACAGTGTTTCTTCCAATAGCAAATGTTACTTCAACATGCTTGATAGCAGCATGTTCTGCTGACGATCTTCGGATCTGTCCAGTAGTGCTTGCAAGACAACTGTTCCTTTCGAGTTAATTCAAGGCTTTTTTTATTCCTTTGCTTACATTTCACAATATTTTACACTTCTGTTTTCCACATTTATTTTGTCACTGCGGATAGTCTGAAGAAAATCCTGGAAGAAACAATCGTATTTGTATTCATCAACGAGCAAACCCTCCGAGTAGCAATTAATGAAGAGTTTAGTTTTTTTTTTTTTTTTAAATTATTCTGAAGTAAACCAAGTTTTTAGTGGGCATAATCTTAACCGGAAGTTGTCATTTGAATTTCAAAATTAAAAAAAACCCCGGAAGTTGTTATTTGAATTTCAAAATAAAAAAACCCGGAAGTTGTTATTTGAATTTCAAAATAAAAAAACCCGGAAGTTATTATTTGAATTTCAAAATAAAAAAACCCGGAAGTTATCATTTTGAATGTTTAACTCTTTTCATTAAATCGCTTTAACTAATATTACTATTGCGTATACGTAAAAAATATGAGAATCAAATTAAACATGAATCGTACGAAATATGAATTTATTAGAACATGTTTATAACTAAATATGCAAATCAAGTATTTTATTTGCCTCCTCTTCAGGAGGTTAGACACAAGGTCAGACGTGGGTTTTGATCAAAGTGTGTGTGTGTGTGTGGGGGGGGGGGAGCAGCCCCCAAAAACAACATTTTTCCTAACCAACCCAGAAAGTCAAAATTAAGAACAATACATTGAGTGTGCATGTTAGTGGTGGTGGTGGTGTGGGTGGGGGGGTGGGGGGGCAGAAATTCATTCTTTGATGAAACAAAAGTCATCTAACTCCCCTATCCCCA